>OY748293.1:4171352-4366625 GCA_963556515.1 Nudaria mundana
ATGGCGGGGGGCTACAGGCCACGGTCGTCGACCCGGGAATTAGCCGCAAAGAGGTCTGCGAGCATATCCACTTTCTCTTGGGCTTTGTGAGCCAGTGTTCCATCTGGGTAACGCAGCGGTGGCAGCGAGGGCTGACAAAAGTTAGATTGCACGGCTTTGGCCAGTTGCCAGTATCCACGGCTGGGATGGGAAGTGAGCTCCTGACCAAGCCGCGCGACGCGCTGGGCATCCGCTACCTAAAGACGATGTGCGTAAGATTGTAGTAAGTTGGTAATAATTGCTAGGCAACAAAACTATTTCAAACTCCAGAAGTAGGCAAAATCAATTAGTATAAAGTTAATCTTTAAAGTGGTGCGTAATTAGAATAATTTACTGTGAATATTTAAACTGTGTAATCAGTTTAAATGCAGAAGTAATTGTGTACTTAGAAGGAATAAGTCTTTATGTTAATGCTTTGAGTGCGCCGTTGGGACGGCAGAGCCTTCGTTAAACAATTTACATAACTACTTAACGGGGTCGGCAGGACTTTACAATAGATGCTAGTTAAATAAATTGGTTTTCTAACTGTAAGTCTTTATAGGATTAACAATAAAATACTATGTTTATATTTCACAACATAAATGATTTGAGAAAGTATTTAGTATCAGGGGGTATAATAAATCTATACTTATAATAAATCTGTAGAAGTAAAAATTCTGTACATTGAAAATATCAAAAAAATAAATGGCAGGGGGTGTTACTAGACCGACACCCAACCGAAAAATGTGATAAATTTTTTTTTGTCTGTCTGTCTGTTTGTTCAGGCATCAATGTTAGCGGCGAAAATGTGGGTGAATAACACACTTCTACCCCTTTGGGAATACTGTCGTCATTATTATGTTTGTATTTATGTATGAAAACTTAAGATATTAATTAAGCACACGGTTTGATTCCGCCAACTAACAGATAACCTACCAAAAACTGATGTTTGAGCTGTGTCTAATAATGTGACTACTTTGGCTGTGTCCAAGTAGTTCATGCTGACTGTACCAAAAAATAAGTAAGTACTACTACTAAGTAACTACGTAAAATCTTAAGGCCAAGTGACACTTTTCGTCTAGCCTTCTCCTGGCTACTTCACTACGATATTATAGTCCCACGAACTCGTAACTCAGGCCACTCAGGCCCTTCAAAGTGCGTATGCCTGTTTTCACGTAGACCGTCGTTAAGTTCCGAGTTATGACTCTCGACGAGGGATGTCCGGGGCAAGAAAAATCTTTGTAGAAGTAAATTTTATGCATGGTAATAGACGATTGCACTCAAAGTGACTTCTGATACGGTTGGTGACCAAACCGTGACGGTTATAAATGAACAGCTCAGACTAATGAGATTCTAAACAATGGTAAGTAAAGTAAAATGTTTTAAGAAAAAACTTTTTAAATTATATAATAGCATTTATTTTTCGCAGAATCAAAAAGACAACAAAACGTCGACAATTGTTTCGCCTCTAAACGAGGCATTATCAAGACTGTCTCAGAGAGAACAGCTCTCTGAGACTTTTGTTGTCTTTTTGATTCTGCGAAAAATTAATGCTATTATATAATTTAAAAAGTTTTTTCTTAAAACATTTTACTTACCATTGTTTTGTCATGGATTTTCGCCAAGTAACGCCTGTTTCTATCCAATATTTAATGAGATTCTGTTTAGAGGTATGTAACATTATGTCCTGGCTGTTTTAATTACAGGTGGTGATGGATTTACTATAGTGTCCTGTAACGGCAATAGGCTTGTCCCCTATTACGAAATTAATGGCAATGTGTGGGTGTGTTATGCACCTCTGCCTACCCCTTCATACTCTCATATCTCCTACCCCTGTCATAAATGAGCGTCACCGTGCGTCGTCGTGCTCTCAAAGGTAAAAGATCTCAGATATTATGAACTGGTTATATCACTAGAAATGGTTGTGAACCTTTAGCAGATTTTATGTTTTGTTTACAGCGTCTGCTTGTATCAAAAACAAAAGCATTTGACTAAACAGCTCGTTTTAATTATGTGTAAAATAGTTCACTGCATTAATAAGTACCTACCTAAGTATTAAAGCAGTGAACCATTTTACACATACATAAGACGAGCTAAGTAAGTATGCTCAGCGTGGGCGAGTCAGCGCCAGGACTACGTTGTGGGGCCGAACGCAGATACCCTCTCGCTGGACACCATGCTACGAGCCATGGTCTCTAGCGAGAGCCAGTGGAACGCGGCTGTTTCCTTCTGCGAGCAGGTTATGCTCGTGAAGGAGGCGGCCGGTAGGGTGAGGGACGTACCCTCTGTGCCGAGTTCCGAAGTGTGCGGCCTAAGTAAGTAAAAAACTTAAGTAAGTAGGTATTGCTCAATTCTCAGTAGGTACTGAGAATTTAAACTTCGCGAGGTTTAGTTTTCCCGTTCCTACTTGAATATTTTTTATTCCTTTGTGATGAGTGGGATGATGACTGATGATGATTGTTGAAAGAACAAACAAGGTAAGTAGGATTTTTATTCCCCCTTTTAAATAAGAATAAGCTAAGAATTAAACCTGGTACCTAAAAAACATTAAAAAAGAATGCCGAATAATCGAACTAGTTGAATTTTGTTTGTGACTGAAGTTTGTGATAAGTACATTGTTGCTTTTATTCCAACTTTGCATCCCATGAATTGGTTCAAGTAATAAACTATCTATGAAATTCATCATAAAATATGCTGAGTTCTGTAACTGGAAAACCCTACTGAAATAACTTACTCCAAATAATACTAATTATTTACATCAGCGCTTCGTAAATATGCAGTTTTCTCGAGAGCAGCATTTCCAGAGCTGACTCTGCACAACTTAGCGTGTACGTACTTAAGTTATAAGATTCATGAACTTAGTGGCTTTCGTTTCAGTTTCAAGACGTATACAAATGACTAGTGCTGTGGTGACTGTTTTGGAACGAATATAACTGGTCTGTTTTCCATTTTAAATTATGTAAGGTCTTATTGAAAACAATTGCGCGCGCGGCAAAATTGGGGTGAATTAAAAATGGCGGAACTGTAGCGTAATTTATGGTTTTAATGTGAGTTTTGTGGTCTGTTTTGGTTTGCAAATGTTATTGTGTAGAATATTGAATTTATATGTTAAGCATGGTTTTCATCCTGCCAGAATTTAATTTTGATTGGAATGAAAAGGGATACCTACAGAATTGAATTGAATGGGTAGTATGTGTAGAATGTGTAGTAGTATGTAACTGTAATAACTAGCGCTGCTGCTGCATCGGCTGAAGACCTCAAACTGCTAACCTAGCAGGTGATTACATATTTGAGCCGTTTGGGGTTGAGACACTGGGGTCATGGGGTCCGAGTGCTCGCCGCCTTTATAGAGACATTGCTAAACGCCTAATCGATGCTTCTCAGGACCAGAAGGCTGGCTATTTTCTGGCCCAAAGAATAAGTATCGCCATCCAACGTGGCAACACAGCCAGCATTCTGGGAACCTTCCCAGTCGGCAATGACGCGGAGGATTTTTTAAACGATATTTTGTAATGTAAATGTTTTTAGTATATAATTATGTAGATTTTATACATTTTAATTCTTATTGTAAATAAAATTAGTTCAAACAGAAAAAAAATAAAATAATAATACTATTTATTATAATATAAAACAATATTTTAATGTTTATTGGCTCCTGTTTGAAATTTAAACACAGCTACATACAGCTTTCGTGATCACTTACACAAATGCAAAGCCCAGCTTAGGTCTCGCAAACTGTAGATAGGTACTTCAAAGGATTGTGTTTCTTATGCGAACTCGAATTGATATTTTTTTTTTGAGCTTATGTTTATTCGTTGTTTTCGAAAAAAGTGAACAGATTTAGCTGAAACTTCGTGAATACGTAGCTGATATTGTATAGGGGGCAGTTATCCAGGATATTTTCCCGCGGTTTATGGGAAACAGGAAAAGTATTTACGTGATCAGATCATTGGGTGTCCACTATAAACTGTTAATAAATCTTACTCTTTGATCTTGGTACAATAAAAATTACCTACCTAAAATAAAAACTTCAACACATGAGATTAGTAGGTACATATAAAACAGAAGTAAAAGTTTTCGAACATAATAAGGTACAATTTTGTCAAAAACTTTACAATATTCATACACGGGCCAACAATATCATTCTTCACTCTAATAATACGTATTGCCATCTAAAAATGGAGCAATCACACCTTTTGAAATTACCCTGCAAATCGTCATATTGTTCCTGCAACACATCTATCTTACTCGCTGTACGTACTTATTTCATGAGGAGATTCTATTATACAAGCCGGCTTTTCACTGACAGAGACAACCCTAGAACAGGGGAGTCGGAATGTTGCGTGATTAGTTTTTAAATTGTATTGCCCCAATTTTGCGCGAACCTCGAGGGTGAAAATTGTATGATTATGAGTTTTATATAAATTTAATTTAAGTACCGTCGCGTCGTGCAAAGTTTTTCATTAAAGAGTTGTTTGTGATTTACCTACCTACTTCTAGGACAAATACAAGTACCTACAGTATACAAAATATATTATATCTACTTACATATACCTACGGTTTTAAATACTAATAATTTAGTACTTAAAACCGTGCAATGTACCAACCTAGATCCAAAATATTGGATGTAAATGTATAGGTATCTTAAATACCTACTCAGTTTGCAATAAACAACCTATTTATTGGGCTACAATGGATAGCTTTCACAGATATCTTTGTGTATGATATAAGTAAATAGTTAAACCATGCCTATATCCCGAAAAAATAGCCATGAACGCATTTAGATTGGCAAGTTTACTGTAGGTGTATTTTATTATAAAAATATTTGATAATTTTTTTGTCTTTACCAGATGGGTGAAGGTTGATGTTCTAGGTCTCTCCTACTATGTACCAGCTACTAAATAAAATAAAATACTTATGTAACCATTGTGCAATCCGTACTCCTTCTATACCGAATCTATATTCCAACAGGACCGATATTACATACCTACCTAGCCCTTTAGTCCGGGCAGTAATCTGTGGTCTGGGCACAGGAATATGGACTTAGAACCTACATTGTACCCCATAGACCACTGAACCCCCATGTACCTAACGGCTTTTGTAAATATTAAAACTCATAAATAGGTACTATAATATATATATATATTTTTTTTAATTCCGCGGCCCAAGGCCGCGGCCGCTCTAACGTCCGTTGCCGGGCGTCTCTGGTTACTAGCAGAGGGTATGTCCAGTGGCTCCCGGCGTGTCCAGTGGCGCCCGGCGTCCAGTGGCACCCGGCGAAATACTAAATATACTAGTGGTTCTGTGAACCGTAGACTAGTAGTATCATTCAAATGTTATTAATTGTAAGCAAGGAGTGTGTGTGTAAAGTTTCATGCAAATCGGTTGATAAATACGGCCTCAAACATGATCTGACAGAACCCGTCGATGATAGATGTAGAGGTACAGGCGAAAGAAATTCTCCCCAGTCTGCAAGTTGAAACGAAGACTGCGGTCGCTTCGCTCCCTCAGTCAATGATATTATTATTGTATTATTACCTAGATTGCTACCAGAAAAAAAATCCTTTAGTTATTAAAGTCAAAATCATAACCATAATACTTATCTTTTCCGAATCATAAAAACAAATTAATATTAGAAGAAGAACGAATGAATAAATTTAAATCTTTGTACTCACTGATCGAATGAACTTAGATAACTAGTGCGTCTGATTGAATGAAAAAAATAAGAATGTCGTCTGTCATTATTTTGTCAATGCTCGTCCGTGTGTGTATAAAGATACGAAAGATTTCCAAACGAATTGTGCCCAAAACAGCACAGAAATGACGTTCAGTCGATTCCATGTTCACTTGTTGATGCTTTCACTGTGATCTCGGTCTATCAGTTAAATAAATACGACACAAGATTTTATTGTGTACCGATTAAGGTTTTGTTTTGAGGAACGATTAGGATTTGTAATGCAACATTTTCTTCGGGTTTTCATCAGTATTTCATTTTTAATCAAATTTTAGAGTAAGATTTAGAAGAGATGTTTGCTACTCAATCTCTCGTTGCACAGATAAAAAAAAATAAAAAAATATATGTTAGGACAATTCACACAACGCCATCTAGTCTGAAACTAAGCAGAACTTGTGATATGAGTACTAGATAAACTGATACGTAGGTCACACTATAAGTTTTGCGTAACTTAAAAAAAACAACATGTTAAAACCAAAATATTATGTTTATTGCTTTTCAAAATACTCTGCTTTACATTTTAAATATTTTTTCATGCGATCGAACCATTTTTTAAACCAAGAGGACCCTGCAGATCTGAAGGCATATTTTCTACGTGCTGATTGAACGCTATCACTGCCTCTTCGGAGTTGGTAAAAGTGAAACCTCTCATCAAATCTTTGATTTTGGGGAAAATACAGAAATCACAGGGTGCTAGGTCGGGGCTATGCGCAGGATGGGTGACGAGTTGTACTTTTTCGGAAGCTAAAAATGACTTTGTTTTGTTGGCCGTGTGTGAAGAAGCGTTGTCATGATGTAGGAGAACGCGGCTTTTGGGTCGTCTTTCGCGAACTTTTTATAACACCCTGGGTAAACAAATGGTAGTACACCACTCGGCATTAACACTCTTTTGATCTTCAAGTGGAATTGTACAGATGGGACCCGTAGCTGAGAAAAAAAACGCGATCATTTTTTTACCAACGTTTCTCGCCTGCCTCACTTTTGTTGGCTTGTTCTCATTTTCAAACACCCATTCACAAGATTGCTGTTTTTTTTTCGGGTTCAAAATAATAAATCCACGTTTTGTCTCCTGTGACAATGTCGTAAACAGCATTAGAATGTCCGTGGTCGTACTTCAGCAGCATCTGTGAGCACCATTCCACGCGAGCCCGCTTCTGCTCCGCTGTCAGTTCATGAGGGATCCAACGACAACAAAGTTTCCGAACTTTCAATTCTTCGTGTAAAATTTTCTGGATTTGACTCATACCAATCCCCAATAGTCCTCGAATTGTCTCATAGGTAATCCGCGGGTTTTGTTCAATTAACCGCTTAACAGTAGCCACATTATTTTCGTTGACGGCAGTTGAAGGCCGCCCTTCACGAAATTCGTCATGTCAAGAAACTCGACCTCTCTCAAATTCAGCAAACCATCGCCTCACGGTGCTCAAACAAGGTGCTTCTCTCCCAAAAGCATTTTGAAGATGAGCGGCACAGTCTTGCGGAGAGAGAGAACTTTTAAAATCCTAAAAAATCATCGCTCTAAAATCTTTTCGACTTAATTCCATTTTCGTTGCATACGTAGAACTTTGATGTGTGACATAAAACAAATGACAAATGATTTCCCGCCAATTGTTTTTTTTATTACTAGAAGGTTGCAACGTTTAAAAAAATATAACATTCGAAATTCAAATAGTTCCGATTAGCTAGAAGTGCAAAACTTTTAGTGTGCCCCATGTATAAATACTTATATACATTTTTTTGGTAAATACGAGTACATACATATTATACATAGGAACCATCCAGACTTCGGTACAAACGTATTTGTCTTCACACAAAGTTTGTCCCGTCCGGGAATCGAACCCGAGACTCCGGCATCGAGAGCGGATGCGGATGAATAGAGATGATATCTATTACTGAGCCCTTCATGGATTCACCATGTGGGCACCCGGGTCCATAGAGGGATAAAGTGAGAAACACATTGCAGGTTACTGAGTTTGCGGGTTTCTATAGTGTTTTTCATACGCCTACTAATAGGGTCCAGTCAGTGGAAGTATCAAAATTGAGTGAGGCTTTTGACATGTTTTCTTTGTTGCCCGCCCTTGCCTCCACAATTGTCATGTCCTAGATTATTTTTACAATTCAACAATTTCGATAAAATTGCACTTAAATTAATTTTTAGGCACATTTTTCGGCTAATCGGAGCTCAATCATGTACGATTCATAAGGCGGGGTAATGCATGTTACTTACACAATAATAATTGGTAAACGTGAATAAACAGAATAAATAATCTTTATTGCGTTTACAAACTGATAAAAATAATTAATTCAGTCAATTTATAACAGTTCGTTACAATATCTTTTAGGCGATTTTTTGTTGGCAAAATCATCGATGATATCGTCGTAAGTAATCTTGTTCATCAATTCTGACTCTATGCACAAAAGAGCTAAAGCGTTTAATTTTTCTTGGCTCAAGGTCGATCTCAAATAATTTTTTACCCTTTTTACACAAGAAAAACTTCTCTCGCCCGCACAATTCGTCGCTGGTGTACCCATACGAAAGGCTATGTCCAAGTTCGGAAAAAAGGCGGTCCCCAAATTTGCCACCCCAAAAATCTGCCGCCCTAGGCTCAAGCCTACTCAGCCTGCTGGTAGATCCGCCACTGCCTAGCAGTATCAGTTGCCTCGCCTCATTATGTTACATGTTTAGTCTGTGGCTTTTCCCCATCTAACTACTTAGATTACTTTGAAACAAAACGTAAGATTCTTTTTGCTACGGTATATGTATCGCTTAACAATTTCTGGCAATCCAAATACAGAAATGTATAGAAATTAGCTGAGCAAATAACTTCCCCTGCAAGCAACCAATGACGTGTATGCAACGAATGTTAATAAATAGGGAAGTAGACCAACGTTTCCGAACGTACCAACTGGAGACTTTTCATTTCCACAGCGATTGCTCAACGAAATTGAATAAATTTGAATCTGGAACTGCGAACAAACTTCTTAGAATTGAAATACCTATGCTGATAAAAAAAGGTTAGGATTTATGAACTTAAGCATCAATGCAATTGCTATAAAAAAATAATAAATTGATTGGTAGATACACAATAATATACAGTTTGTTAGTAAATAACCTATCTGCTGTAAAGTTGCTTAGCTACACCGGTAAACAGAGAAAAAAACAGGACGAATTCTCAGAACATTTCAATCAATACCAAAAAGGTATTAACTCATTATCGGATCATAATTCCAAATTTCAATTTCAATTATTTATCTTGCAAATAAATATCGAAGATAACCTATAACAGTCAAAAGATGTAAGTATTTATAATATCAATTCATTTTCCAATTCGTATAAAATATTGCCAGCGTAAGAGAAACAGCTTTGCCAATATATGCTGAGTCGATGTAGCAATTCCAACATAAATTGAAACTGGTGTAGGTACCTGTTCAATACATTAAATTGTCCTTTTTGTTGTTCTGTGATGCGAAGAATATACAAATAATATAATAAACATTACTCGCGACAATTGCCCGGGGATGGGGCGGAATCAATTTGAAGGGTATAAAGAATATGTGTATGTCTCCTGTCAAGAGGGTATGGTAGAAAATAAATGTAATAACTATACTTTTGTCGCAAAACCTGTCATCAGTTATGGTTTTTAGATTGTTTCTTGTTTGTTATGCATCGCATTCTGTTATATTTATATCGAAAAGCCATGAGGTTTTATTGTCAGTTTGTTGAAATTATGTTCTTTATTCGAAATATATCTAAGTAAATTTGTCGTCGCGATGTTTAATCGAATCATGTCTTTTGAACGACTCATTCAGAAAAAGCATATTAACTACTCAATAGTTCTGAATGTATTCAAAAAATATACCTACATAAATATATATTTTATACTGTGCGGAAATAACTATGCAAATTCAAAAATAACAAACTGGTACCACAATACAATTTGGACAATGACAAAACGTTGCCGTCAGCTCTTAGAAAGCTCATTTCAATTTGTTTGTGGAAGGTACGCATTAAAATCAATGAATGCGATGAGATATGAATGTTGACACAATGGTTTGTTGGGAGCATTCGGGTGGAATTTCGCAGAGATTGCTGATAATGTCACTCCGTTTCGCGGACCAATTGTTTTCACACACGAACGTGGAAAATAGCAAACACTATAAAGAAGAATTTACTTAGTAGGTACGGGTAAGTGCTAAAAACTCAATACAGCCCGCGTCGACTTCAGTCGATTAACCCATGTTATTTCATAAAATGTGCCAGTTCAAATGAAGTCTGGATTCCGATTCCAAGCAAGCATTGGACTGTACTTTAGATGATGCAAGAAGCATTTAACCGAAGATTATAGTTCATTGCTAGGGCCCGTTGTATGAAATGTCACCAGCAATTAATATCAATCAAAAGCTGATAATAAAATTTATGACATTTTGAAAATAACATATAAATATATAATAACCTACCATAACAAAAATAGCATTAGCGGAGAAGTAGATTGTTTCCCAAATATCAAAGAAATAGACCGTTTCTTCGCGAACGTTTGGCGTTTTACGCACCTGTGTGTGCCAAAACAAGTTTCGTGGGAAAATCAAACACTGATGATTACTGATTGTAAAGTCCATGAGTATTTCATTTGTGTGCCATGGATCGTGTGCCGAGATGTCTGTGAGTATCACAATTTGCAAGACATTGCATAAATAGGTTATGTACGTTCCCACCAACTGATTGTGTCGCCATGACAGGCCAGTATGCATTGTCGTGGTGCAAATCAAATTATTAGGGAGATGTGATTCAGGATGTCGGATTCCTTGCTATGTTACTGATTGGTATATATCTAGATTGTGTTTATTTACTATTAAGTTCTGAGATCTAATGTTTGAGCAAATATGTGCTATAATAAAATAGTAGAAATCGTTTTTGTACATTTAACAATTTCATCAAAAATTTAGTTTATTGTTTTTGTCCTTTTGTCTGTACGTTCATGCTAATCTCCTAGACTTCTGAATAGTTAAAACGGTTTTCACAGGAATAGTGCATCATGATAGCTTAATTGAAAAAAAAATATCATGTTGCTTGGTATTTGCGCTAATGAGCCAATTAGCGCAAAAACCAAGCTATCATGATACCATTTTTTTATCTGTGATTGTATTTATCAAATATATGTACAGTAAATAAATCTGTATTTCTGAAGTTAGTATATAAATCGATGTAAATTGTATGCGGCAGCGATAGCGATAGCGAGGATGAACTTTGGAGGTGCAATGACATGAATTACTAAACGCCACTCTCGAGTGTCAAAATATTAACAGAACATACAGAGAGTATTTTGAACCATTTTTTCTTTGTAGATCTAATCCTAGCCATCCGATTTTTTCAAGGACGAATAAGTATCTCGAAGAGCAAGGTTTTAGGGTACACGGTTTCAAAGAGAGGCCTTATCGTTTTTTAAGCAACCTTCGGATGCATAAACAATAATGGTGGGAGTTTATAATTGAATTAACTATAAGTACCCAATACCTAATTGGTAAACAGACAGATATTTGCACTTCTCCATAAAAAAGCTATGCCTTAGTAAGTATATAATAGAATATGTAGACAAATAGATATTTTTTAAATACGGAACGTGATCGGTGGACTATCCGGTCGTCCATGCTGCTCGTCAACTAGATATGAAATGTCAATATTTGGTATCGCCAGCGATGCGCAACGAGACTGTCCAATGACTGAATCTATTCCTATCCCATAATACCTGATATCGAGAGCGGCTTAATTGGGGATCGAGTTGTTGTCGACTAGTGAAGTATGGGATAGGACTAAAGAGGGACCAGGTGGGCGAGATGTGGTATGAACTTTGGAACCCTTTCGAACTGTTTTGAGATTAATGATTTGTAAGTCAACCGTGGCAGTTAAGGCTATTGATTTGCGGTAAGGAGAACTTTGAGCGTAAGTTAATAAATAATAATTATTACTATTATAAGCGTTAAGAATACAGATGTACTCTGGGAGTCCTATCAAGGACTTAAAAGACCCTATTTGGTGATTTGATGGTGACTTCCTAGACACCACAATTGGTGATCAGTGAATGACGCTCAGAAAAATATATGTTCCGGGTTAGCAGCACTAACCTCGACCCATCTTCCGTTGGACTAGCCAAGTTGCTGGCGAGAATTAGAATAATATGCCTCTGCCTATACTTTCGGAGACCAGGAACGTCCCTGCTGGGGGGCTCTCTATGACTATCACAAATATTTATTAAAAGAAAAGAATAGTACGTGGTTCCAACGTTAACCTTAATAGCGCGATCTAGAAATTATATTATGAAGCAGACAGACAGACAGGTGGTCAGAGCATGTCCCTTGTTAGGGAAAAGCCGCGGGTTCTGCCGATGACATTAAAATTATTGGGATTTATAATTTCTATCTAAATAATCAAGAACAGATATTTACATTCAGTAAAGATTCACAGTTGCCGTGAAAATTGAAAACAAGAATGAACGTTACATAGGTTACGAGAACGAAGATTTAATAGAGCAATGGGTATTCATACTGTATCCATCTCTCGACTGCATTGACCCACTGTCGGAACAGAATTCGCAACGCAACTATCCAAATGAAAGGAGCGAATAGTTTCATGTCTGTGTTGACACAAGTTAAGCGTCAATTGGTTGATTTATGAAGCTCTTCGTGTAGATTTGCGTTTCTCCGACAGTTTTAGAGACAATTTAGACTGGACATTATTCTGAACACTGTCAAAGTTCAGATTTTTAGATGTTTTAATTAAGTTGTTAGTGAATTTAAAAAAATAATTTAAATATTTCACAGAATACTTAGTACCTTACCTACCTATGTATCTGGTTATTTATTTCATTATTATTGCATTATGTAAACGATCAGACAATAAATGTAATAGGTACATTTAATTTTATTTAATCGCTATTGTACCATAATATTGACTGAGCATATTGCTCAGCCATAATAAAATTTTTGTAGCTACTCCACAGACTATGTAAATGTATTATTAATAACAAGCACAACATTTTATTAAAATACCATTTTAATAAACAACTTTATAATCACAGGCTCAACTACGAGCATAATAATATGTATAGTGCACATTTTTAATTATTTTCCCGCTATTCTCGTAAAAGTCACCGCGGGGCACATCCTTTTAATTAAAACCGTGTAGGTACTGGGTGTTCGTTCTGGTATTCAAAATTAATTCGTTTTGTTCTAGTTTCACGTGAAATTAAGTGTGACGGCGCGTGCTCGCCGCTAGAACAAAACATTCACATGAAAACAATACCCGATATTAAACGTAAGTTGTTTATTTACACACCAAAAGTGAATAGCTCATTTTGCCACGGTGTCTTAGACTATAATAATTTTATATAAGTTTTTTTTTTAATTCCGCTCTAACGTCCGTTGCCGGGCGTCTCTGGTTCACACGCAGAAGGTATTTCCAGTGGCGCCCGGCGGACTTTGACCACCTGTGTGGTCTCTGCGGGGGTTTGATCGGGACATACATACTCACAAACTTTCGCGTTTATAATATTAGTAGGATTTACATAATAAACAATCAGCACATTTTAAGGCCACTTATCTAACCTTATCATTAATCATGTCTATAAAAACAGTAGGTAGATAATTATGTTTTTATTCACTGTATATCGGTAATGTTACATACATAATTTCGATAGATGGCGTTGCCTTCCTACACGATATCATTAATAGATCGCATACGCACACCCGTATTCACACCCAATACAATTCACAAACGACACTTATGAGGCGCGCGAACCCTATGCGCTGAAAAAGCAATATGTTTGGACAGCGCATAGGGATCGTGCGCCCCATAGTGTCGTTTGTGAATTGTATTGGGTGTCAGTGTCGGAAATATAGCGGTTCAAACATTTTTCATGTCAGGAAACGAACGCGGCGTGGGTTACTTTTGCGATTGTACAATATAATTATTTCACTTACATACATATATTTAGATAGAGATAAATGATTTTTCATCTTGTAGACTTCGGTACCTACATCTGTCGAGTATATACACATTAAATAGGTAGGTACATAAGTAGCAAGCACTCCTAGATATTATCCTGGGACAGCAAACTAATTAAGAAGGTTTTCCTCTAAGGTCCTCTTAATACACGAAACACGTATTACTGCAAGATTATTTTTCTTACAATATTTCTGTGTTCCTATCTTAAGCATCGTACTAAAGTACGTGGTCGCCTGGGATGTCTAGTGTGCACTTCGTGAAATCATTGGGCTGTAAAAGCTAAGTCTTATAACTCTATCATAGCTCTTGGTTTCCTATTAACACTATAAAAGATTTTACGAGAATATACTTAGCTGTTTATAACCTAATGTTGTGTAGTGTTGTATTACTTTATATTATAGTATCTTTGTGAGTAAAAAAGTAGTGGTAGTGGTAACCGACAATGTTCGGCAATGTTCAGTCAGGCCGGTCTTAGTATGGGTGACCATTTCTTAAGGACCTCGGAGAGTGCCTCGGAGAGCACGTTAAGCCGTCGGTCCCGGTTGTCTTACGAACATCTATGGCAGTCGTTAGGGGTAGTTTAGGGTAGCTAACTTTGATATCGCCCATGGGTTGTGGAGGACAGATGACAGTCGCTTCACGGAAAATATCGAAGTTCAGCCGAATCACAGTTAGACTGGAAAGCCGACCCCAACTGAGTTGGGAAAAGGCTCGTTGAATCTTTGTGAGTAACTATCAATGCCGTTACTACTCTTGACTACTGTTTTTTGGATAGTTACCTAATAATGTAATGATAGATAAAGCATTTGTTCAAGGAATAAAGGCTATACAGATACAGTAACAACAAAACATGTTGTTTTTTCCCCGAAGAAGCATATACATTATACCCACGTTTCGCTAATACCAGCATCTCAACTTCTTTTACTTAAAAATAGAGTGTACCTCGTCGTAGAGTTAACTTTTTATTTCATTTTACATGTTTTTTTTATCCGGATGTAGGCAGCAGTTAGATAAGGTTGTGACTTGCGATAACAGCACTAGTCACTAGTAACAATCGGAATGATTAAGATTGTGCGAAGATGCGGGTCCATTTACTGGTGAATTCGCTTAGATTGCTGATGTTTAGGTTCAGGGCCATAATGGTTGGAGTCCAGCCCAAGACTATTAAATAAACTAGGTATTCGCCGAAACGCGGGCGATTACGTCGAAATAAATAAGACGGAGAACCTAATTAATAACTCAAAAACTATAAAAGCCACATATACAGCAAGGCACGTTAAGGTGATCTATCTGCAGCCAAATTTCAAGTCGATAAGCTTAAAATTGCGACCGGTATCGTTTTACATACATATTCGATTGGGACCATCTTAGAGAAGACTCCGCTACGCTCCGTCTTAATAAATTCTCACACATTGTCATGTAGCCCAAATTAAGCTAATATAAGCTTGTGTTATGGGATCTAGACGACTGATAAACATACTTACATATTTCTAAATACATACATATTATACATAGAAGACACCCAAACTCCGAAACAAACATTATTTTGTGGATCACACAAATAATTTGAATCTACCCGGAATCGAACCTGGGACCTCACTCATACCACTGCGCCATCGAGTATTGTTTGTACCTTTATATTGTACTAGCTGTTGCCCGCAGCTCCGCGTGCGTGTTACTTTAGATCTATATGACTTTTTTATTTACGAAACGATTGAAAACCAAACCGCAAATTCAAATCAAAAATTCAAATCGGTTAAGCTGTTTCTGAGATTAGCGTGTTCAAACATTCAGAAAAACAGACAAAAGTTCTAAAAACCATTGTTTTGGGTTTTATTGCGTTCATAAAGGCCCTCTGCAACAGTTTCTCTATTATATCTTCTATTATATTCTCTATTATACCATACAAATTCATCTTAAGATACGAAAATATGAAATATTATTTATTATCTTCGTCGTGTGTGATAGTCCATTGAATTGTATGGCGAGCGATATTGTATTGTTAAAATATTATAGAACCTTAGCCGTGTGCAGCGCCCCTTAGTGACCTCCACTGCGGGTGACGTAACCTGTTCTGAAGAGCTCTTCAATCTGATCCCACCCTCTTCCTTCCGATCCCGAACAACGCGGGCCGGGCAGAGATGCCACTCCCACACAGTGAATAGCATGTTATCGAGAACCGAACGTTTTAAACGTTCCTCTGCCGAACTATAGTGGCCTGGAATGCCCTGCCTGTGCACGTGTTTCCTCCCACATATAACCCTGGGTTCTTTAAGCGGAGCGTGAAGAGGCACATCAGTAGGTCGTCAAGTTGAGGGCCACTCTCTATAGTAGTGTGCTGTGAGAGTGGTCCTCAATCGCTAGACGTCGTCACGACTTACCACCAGGCGGGCGGCGTCAATTTGGCGAACCCAATATAAAAAACCCAAAGAGAAACTTATTATTTGCGGTTGGTATAGTAATCGGGTCTAGGGATCGAACCGCAAAATTAAGTTTGTTTTTATTGTCTATACTGTTCCGGGATAAAAAGTACCCAGTGTAAAATAAAATAAAATAAAATAAAATAACGTTTATTATCTTTGAAATTTTCAGAAAATTATTTAGATTCGTCAGAAGTTGGTGTGACTCTACCGAGGGTTCCAAAATGCAACGAGACTGAGAAGAGCCCTCAAGAAACTCAGCTCGGCTTTTTTCAAAATATTTCATCTTAAATCTAATACAGAGTTATTTAGAAAGGAGCAATTCGTTACGTTGTTACAACCAGGGCGCCTTGTCATCTAAGAAATCATTAATACTATAATAAGCTTTATGGCACAATTTACTTTTTATTAGTTTTTTAAATTTATTGACAGATAAATTTGCTATTTCGGTTGGCAATGTATTGTACATTCGAATAAAGTTCCCCGCAAAAGAATTACTCACTTTATGAAGCCTAAATTTAGGAACAGCCAGTTTATCCTTATTTCTGAGGTTTAGATTATGATTATCACTATTTTTCACAAATTTACTTTTGTTCTTGTGGGTATACAATAAAATTTCATAAATATACTGTGAATACACTGTAAGGATGTTAATATGCTTAAACTTATCTCTTAATGACTCCCGAGACCCCATTCCATAGATAGTCCGGATAGCCCTCTTCTGCAACACAAAGATGCATTCAATATCGGCAGCGTTACCCCACAGTAGTATGCCATATGTCATGATACTGTGGAAGTAGCTGAAGTAGACAAGACGCGCCGTTTTAATGTCTGTAAGTTGTCGGATCTTTTTGACAGCATAGGCTGCTGAACTAAGCCTGGCCGAAATTTTCCCGATATGAGGCCCCCATTGCAATTTGGAGTCTAACGTTATGCCCAGGAAGACAGTGTCATCGACCAATTCTATTATATCATCCCTAACCTTAACACTGGTTTTAACAAGTCTTACATTAGGTAAGGTGAATCTTACACATTTAGTTTTATTTTCATTTAATAATAAATTATTAGCACAAAACCAGTGGACTATCCTAGAGAAGGCAATGTTTACATCGTCAAGTTCGCGCTGTCCACGTTTAACTTTAAATATTAAAGAAGTGTCATCAGCAAACAAAACTACCTCGTGGTCGTCTCTTATGAGGTGAGGGAGATCATTAATATATACTAGAAAAAGAAAAGGTCCCAAAATTGAACCCTGCGGTACCCCCATTGCTACAGGAGAACCAGGTGACTGTTTACCATTGATCACTACTTTCTGGACCCTATCACTTAAGTAAGAATTGACGAAATTCAAGGCCGTCCCCCGGATTCCGTAATGATCAAGTTTCTTAATTAAAGTCTGGTGCTGAACGCAATCGAAGGCCTTAGATAAGTCACAGAATACACCATAAGCATCATATGACTCATCCCAGGCCCTGTATATACACTCTAATAATTTAATTCCGGCATCAGTGGTGGACCGACCACGAGTGAAACCGAATTGTTTTGTATGTAATAGTTTATTAACGTTAAAGTGATTTTGCATTTGATTAAGCATAATTTTTTCAAAAATTTTACTAAATGTAGGTAGTACTGAAATGGGACGGAAATTGGACGGATCTGAAGTACTACCCGATTTAAACAGGGGAATTAATTTACTAGATTTCATTAAATCAGGGAACACACCACTATCAACACAATTATTAAATATTATTACTAGTTCAGGAGCAACCATTTCAATAAAAGAATTTACTAAATACACAGAGGTCAGCTGTTTTCTTGATATTTAAAGATTTAAAAGTTTTTAAGATAGTGTTTATGTTAACTTTACTGAATTTAAATATAACGTTACAACAAGGAACGTTTGCTTTTAACAAAGATTCTGCAATGGGGGTTGAAGAGCCTAGGGTTTTTGTCAAATCTACAGGAATTCGGGAGAAAAAATTTTCAAATTCGTTAGCGACCTCGAAGTCTGATGTAGTTATTTTACCATTTATATTAAGTTTAAAATGATTATCATTTAATTTTTGTTGACCTCTTTCCGCGTTTATAATTTTCCAAGTAGATTTAACTTTGTCTGCACTATTGAGAATTTTATCACTTATATATTTTGATTTAGCTGCTAAACAATCTGCTTTAAACTTTGTGTGGTGCCCAGGATATTAAAGAATAATTATACCAAGTTTCATCGTAATCGAACCGGTAGTTTTTGCGTGATGCCTGAACAAACAGACAGACAGACAGACAAATTTTTTTTTAATCACATTTTTGGGTTCGGTGTCGGTCTAGTAACACCCCCTGTCATTTATTTTTTTGATATTTTCAATGTACAGAATTTTCACTTCTACAGATTTATTATAAGTAGGTATATATTGTTTAAAATTGCTTTGTGTTCACTGCCGTCATTGGCCACCACGGCCCGGCCGCGTCGCCGCGCTGTTATTTTTCTTTCATCACGAGATTATCTCTTAAGTCATTCCTCAAAATTATATGGTTTGTATGGCAATTTTTGTCTAAATTAAATGCACAACGTATGTAAAGTATTCAATTAGATAAGGAATAATACTGCATTGTTAAAAATAGCTTGGAAAATGACACATTATTTTTTTGTCATTTATAAAAGATAAAAATGGTTACTGTGAGTTATCCTTAAGAGATAAACATATATTATCGCGGACTTTTTTGTAGACCTTTCTATGGTGTACAATACTTGTAGTACATTATTTTGATCTGGCTCGTAGGGTTTCGTCAGCGTTTGCAATGAAAGCGCAAAAAAATGTGTTTATTTACGACATTACATTAGAAACCTCTAAAATAATCGGTATTACTCTAGTATATTATACATGTATTATTAATTAAAACCTTTCTGTTGAATCACTCTATCTATTAAAAAAACCGCATCAAAGTCCGTTGCGTAGTTTTAAAGATCTAAGCATACATAGGGACTGACAGACAGGAAAAGCGACTTTGTTTTATACTATGTAAAGATAATCGTTTCAGGGTTTTAAGTTAAAACTACGAAATTATCTTCTATTTTAGACTTTAACAGTAGAAAATCTTCTCTACATTTCATAAATTATTAAAAATATGCAGTTCGTCCCTAATAATTGTAGCCTATGTTACTCAGGCATGATGTAATAATTTCCGATTTTATTCGTTATAAATATACACATCTTTCCTTTAACTCTAATTTTAGTATGTTGCGGTTGACACAGATAAACTAAGCTCAAATAGGCATTGCTTAGCAGGAAAAGTAGTTATCGTCATATCAGCTATTTTACATAACTAATCTGCGAGCATCAGCTAATATTTGAATAAATATAAATATGTAGGTCGGGTGACAATAAGTCAACTACAAAACATCAGTAAGTAGGACAAGAAACCAATAGAGACATTACACTGTCGTGTCCTTAAACAGTTCCTCGATAACACATTGAAGTGTGTCGCAGAAATTGTAACGCGATATCGAACTATCCCCGAGGTAGGTGCGACACACCATTGGTAGAGAGACAATGGCTGTCGTGACGAGCACACAAACGAATCTTACGGTACTAGCGGTATTAAGGTCCATGCAGACTTGTGACAACCGGAGCCAGGTGTATCTTGTAGGGAAGTCACAGTTACTTTAGTCAATTGCGACTCACTCGCGGTTATAAAACAAAGATGTGTGTGTTGTATTCGACATTTAATTCTCATAGCACAAACTTTGCTAGGTAAAATACTACATGACATTATGCACAAATACACAAAAAGTGTAGGTGTTTGGTGCATTGTTCTATTCAATATGTGTGAAACTCACAAATGTTTTACAAAAACATAGTATTTCCTATAACTAATCAAGTACAAGAAATGTTTACACCAAACTTCACACCGTTACTATACTCCGGGACCAAAATACAGAGAGAATCTGTCAAACTTGAGTCAGAGCGAAGTGGAATGAAGTAACTGCCATGTAGGCGTTCCATCATTTTAGCGTCTATGCTTATCAAAAGTTCACTGAGGTACTTTTTTTTCAAAACTGTTACTGCTACCAAAGATACAGACATACATACTCGTATTATAAGTAACATAAGTAACTTATCACAAAGCCAGTATAAAATCATAAACATAGTTTTCAATTCCGTTTTGGCCTGCCTGACAAAATCTGTCTGGTATTTAGACGTTTAGGCGTGTGTATACGTACCTTAAAGTACGCCGTGTAAGCGGATGCATCACGGTCATTTATGTACGAGTATGAAAGCTATCTAGGGATGGCGAAGGACTGTTGGGTGACACTTTGGTTTATACATATATGTATTACAATGTATGAGTATGTGTCTGAATGTAAACCTAAATAGATGCCCGCTTTGTAGTGAGTGGTAATCTGCTTTTGTTGTTTTATTTCATACAAACCCACTTGCACTACATAATTATTTTGTAGGTATCTTAATTCTGTCAGACTTTTCCAATAAGTATAATTATATGATCCAAAGTTGAGACCAATTGAGAGCAATTATAAAAAAAAATACAATTTAAGGATATTCTAAGTAATATAAATATCCAGAGACGCCCGGCAACGGATGTTAGAGCGGCCGTGGCCTTGGGCCGCGGAATTAAAAAAAAAAAAAAAAAGGATTATAAATATGATTCGAACTCCTTTTCAAACCAATCGTTATTATCTCAATACGTGTCGATCCCGGCAACTATTTGGGTAGAGTGCATCTTTCCACAAATGCAAAGGATATTTTTATTGTGAGGTGCGCGTTGAATACGCAACGAAAAAAAATTACTTCAGATTCTAAAACGACCAGTACTAAGCAGAGAGATGCTCATGTACATAAACTATGTAAGGCGTTCGTCATCATAATTAACTAGTCACTGGCAGGTAAAAAGGAAAGATAATAGAACCCGTGAATTTTAAAAAGAGAATTGCAAAAAAAAAAACTAGAAATGAATGGACAGTTTGGACGTTTGGTAGCTTGGAATAGTGATTTTTATGGACATTTTTCTTTGTTCTCAATATATTTAGCGAAAGCTATAATTGGTAGCTATTAATTTATAATTGTAAATTTCTCTGAATTAAAAAAATATGAGTGAGCATTACTATAACAGAGTTTATACTGAGCACAGTCTGTGACAAAGTTATAGATGTATTTCGAGGCGTTTAACTGCAACAGGTACGTTTTCTATTTAACATCTTATTATTTTGTATGCAGTTAATCTTAGGCTACCATATTGTACAGTAATATTCTTGTGGAAGGACAATTTGCATGTTTCGTGAAACGCCGTCGTGGTCGCTCCAGTTTGAGGTGAGAATTTGGATAAATGGATGCATTGTTGTCATAATTTTCTTAGGGGTGTCCAAAGCAAGTCTTGACGGTTTTCATATTTTTAAGTAATAATTTTTCTATAGTTTAAGAGTTTATTTATTGTATGGATTTTGTTATAATATGCATACATATTGCCATCAAGAGTATCGTGTTTAAATTTAATTTTAGTTGCATTAAAACCTTTTAAGTTAGATTCGATTGCGTATCTTTATGTAATTCCCAAAGTTACTTTACGCATCATACTTTTTCTAGTTGGACATAAACCACACAGGTGGTCAAAGTCCGCCGGTCGCCACTAGAAATACCTTCTGTGTGCGAACCAGAGACGCCCGGCAACGGACATGAGAGCGGCCGCGGCCTTGGGCCACGAAATAAAAAAATAAAAAAAAGTTGGACACAATATCATCAGTATCAATATTCTAACCTGCACGAGGCCCTACTGTCTGTCGGACAACGCTGTAACAAAAATATTTTATTTATACTGTCGATTAATGGCACTTGGTGGTATTTGCTACACATATTGTAAGTAACTACAAGCGTTTATGTCCAATATACCTATAAAAATATGTGAGGGTTCCAAGAATAGCAATAGGGTCACCTATTGTAGTAGATACACCTCTGTCTGCCGTTTTGAGGAGAACGACGTGATATTTGTGTGGTTTAATAACTACAATACATAGTGTAATTTTATTTTGTTATCGTCTTCAAAACTTTGCTGCTAAGTATGATTGTATATACATGATGAACAAACACACTTGTAGACAATTCCACAACTTTAAAAGTTAAAGTTGTGGAATTGTTCATCATGTATACTAGGTTCCACCAAGTGCCAACAAACGAATGTATAAACTACATGATTGTATATCACAGCCCAACCCTAACTTCACACACACATACGACACAATACACTAACATACAATTATAATATTTACGGGGCACAAAATAATTTTACCTGTCAAAACATACCCACACTTTCTGTGCCACATTAGTGCCAATTACGTGTATGTCTGTATGTGTATAAACTATAAAGACGTAAGTGTACCGAGTATAATCAGCTACGCGCACAGACAGACAAATGCAACTAATAAATATGTACACGATTGATATAAAATGTCGCAGCTGTTTCGTGAAATCAGTAAATTATGCAAACGGCTGAAGACTTTTATCCAGTTCGTTTTAATTGGTTCAGGACATGAAACTGTGAATTTAAATGCACAATTTACAAGCGTATAAAAAGGTGATGCTATGTCACCTATGTAATGAAATAAACATAATTTACATTTATAGAGCACGCAGATGTGTGGAATTACAATTCCATTCCAGCTAAAATATAATTATAAATATAACCATATAATAATTCTATTTTTAGGTAATATTTAGCAAGTTTCAATTTCAAGTTCGCTGAAGCCGGTTAGGTAGGTGCCTATTATATTAATTGCAATTAAAACAATTAATGTAGTCATACAATTCGTTAAAATATTTTTACAAGTTAATAGTTTTTAACATACTTTGGTATGCATGTAATTGTAATTAAGCATGATAAGTAATTAGTTGTGACAGTGACCGACTAGAATTTAATTTTGTCCGTAGTATATAATTGTTGTTGGAACAATAGTTTACCTTATTGAGTACAACTTAAACTAAAGTAGTGTAGATGCTAACATTCTTGAAACATAACAGACACTATACCATAGAGATTCTCATTGCTTTTTTAAATTATCAGTTTAATATTTTTTTTTGGACATTCTCACTCAACGTCATCTAGTCCAAACTATGCTATAAGCTTGTGCTATGGGATTTAGACAACTAATAAACATACTTATATATTTCTAAATACATACATAGAAAACTCCCAAACTCCAAAACAAATATTAGATCACACAAATATTTGATTCGACCCGGGAAATGATCCCGAGACTCCAGAGTCGAAAGCAGATGCACTACCAACCACGCCACCGAAGCAGTTAAATGGTTTTTTTTTTTTTTTTTTTTTTTTTTTTTATATTTGGATCGCCAAATTGACGCCGCCCGCCTGGTGGTAAGTCGTGACGACGTCTAGCGATTGTGGGCCACTCTCACAGCACACATTACTATTGAGAGTGGCCCTCAACTTGACGACCTACTGATGTGCCTCTTCACGCTCCGCTTAAAGAACCCAGGATTATATGTGGGAGGAAACACATGCACAGGCAGGGCGTTCCAGGCCACTATCGTTCGGCAGAGAAACGAACGTTTAAAACGTTCGGTTCTCGCGAACATGCTATCCACTGTGTGGGGGTGGCATCTCTGCCCGGCACGAGTCGTTCGGGATCGGAAGGAAGAGGGTGGGATCAGATTGAAGAGCTCTTCAGAACACTCGCCGTGGTAAATACGGTAGAATGCGGCCAAGGAAGCTATTGTTCGGCGCTGAACTAGCGGCTCAAGGCTTCCCGTTACCTCCGGACAATCTATAATACGGATAGCCCGTCGCTGCATAGCGTCTAGAGCGTCCAGCAGATACTTCGCGGAGCCGTCCCAGAGGTGAGAGCAGTATTCGACGCAGGGTCTAATCTGCGTCTTGTACAGCAGACACCTCTGGTCCGGTGTAAAGAATCTCTTTACCTTATTCAGTATTCCTAGTTTCCGCGAAGCTAGCCCTATACATCTTTCGATGTAGTTTTTATTATTGAGCTCTCGACGAACGTCTATGCCAAGGATATCAAGGTTGTCCTTCATTGGTAATAATGCATTCTGAAGAGAGGGTAGGGGAAGGAAAGGGGATTTCTTCGCAGTAAATGCACACGCCTGTGTTTTGCGGGCATTGAACTCGACCAGGTTCTCGGTACCCCATTGAGAGATACTGTCGAGGTTACGGTCGAGATCAGCCACGAGTCGTCGTCTCTCCTCCTCAATCTCAGATCGCCCCGCCGTCGGACGAACCGAGTAACTCCCGTGCAGTGTGCTGTCATCTGCATAGCAATGAATGTTCCCGAGGGATAGCATATCATTGATATGCAGAAGAAAGAGTGTTGGTGATAGTACGGACCCCTGCGGTACCCCGGCATTCACTTGCAAGAAGCGAGAAGCCTGGCCATCGCAGAGGACCCGCACTCGGCGCTCGTTTAAAAAGCTGGCAATCCAGCTGCACAGTTGAGGAGGTAGACCATATGCCGGAAGCTTGGAAAGGAGCGAAGCATGCCAGACCCTATCGAAGGCTTTGGCGATGTCCAGGCTAATAGCCAAGGACTCGCCGTGCCTTTCCATAGCCCCACCCCAGACATGCGTTACGAATGCCAGAAGATCACCCGTTGATCGCTTTGGCCTGAAGCCGTATTGTCGATCATTGATTAGCGAGTGATCCTCTAGGAATTGCATGAGCTGCTTATTTATAAGGAGCTCAAGCACCTTGCAAATGACTGAGGTGACAGCTATGGGTCGATAGTTGCCTGGATCGGACCGATCCCCTTTCTTGGGGATCGGTTGTACGTTCGCCTCCCTCCAGACCTCCGGCACGAGCCCTGAAGAGTATGACAGGCGGTACAGACGCGTTAATACTGGAGACAACTCAGCTGCACATTTTCGTAGCACCACCGCCGGAATGCCGTCAGGGCCACTGGCTTTCCGCGTGTCGAGTGACCGCAGCACTGCCCGTACATCACATTGCCTGATAACAATATCAGGCATTGTGTGGCCACAGTTGGCGATGGCGGGGGGCTGCAGGCCACGGTCGTCGACCCGGGAATTAGCCGCAAAGAGGTCTGCGAGCATATCCGCTTTCTCTTGGGCTTTGTGAGCCAGTGTTCCATCTGGGTAACGCAGCGGTGGCAGCGAGGGCTGACAAAAGTTAGATTGCACGGCTTTGGCCAGTTGCCAGAATCCACGGCTGCCCGTGGGATGGGAAGTGAGCTCCTGACCAAGCCGCGCGACGCGCTGGGCATCCGCTCTCTTAAAGGCCCTCTTACTCGACTTTGTGGCCCGGTTGTACGCTGCTTTGAGGTGGCCCACGTTTGGGTCGCGCACAGCCCGGGTCCTGATCCAGGCGCGATATGCCGACTGTTTTTGTCGAACAGCTTTGGCACAATCTCGCCCGAACCAGGGACGGGCTCTGCGGATACTGGCGACATCAGTGAAAGGGATGTAATAATCCATCCCTAAACTGATCTCGCCAGCAATAGCAGAAGCACTATCCGAAGGAGCCTTTCCTACAAAGCAGCGCTGGCTCCAGGGGACGGACGCATAATAATCGCGTAGACCGTCCCAATCCGCTGACGAGTAGTGCCATAGTCGTCGTGACGTTTGTACAGGACGTGCAGGAGGTGACACCTTCATGACAGCGTGAACAACACAGTGGTCGGAACTACCCAGTGGGGCTCCTACCGAAACACTGTACTGGGCTGGGCGACTCGTCAGCAGTAGATCCAGCAGAGCGGGCGCGTGATCTGACCTGTCTGGTATCCGGGTGATCCCGTATACCATCTGGGTCAGACCGTGGGAGAGAGCGAACGCATGGGCGGCTCTACCCGCATGATCAGTCTTGAGGGACCCCAGCCATTCAATGTGATGGCCATTGAAGTCCCCCAGAAATACTAGGTCAGCGTTCGGGAACCGCACCTGCGCTTCATCAGCCGTCTCGCTGAGGTACTGGAAGAGCTTTGTTGTCTCAGAATCCCCTGTGTGGGATCGGTAGACGCACACGTAGATCTGGCTCATAGAGCCATGGTCTACGAGCAGCCAAAGGACGGAATTGGAGGGGTTCTCTAGGCAGCGCAACCGGCGGCAGCAAACATCCGCCCTAACGAACACGCACACCCCGGCTTTGTCTCGAAATTGTTCCTCGATGACATAGCCGGGGTAACACAGGTAAGACGTGTCGTCAGGGCGGCGTATTTGTGTCTCCGTGAGGAACATCACAGCGGGCCGTGCCGTCTCAAGGTGGTGGTGGACGGTATCGAGGTTCGCATGGAGTCCACGGATGTTAGTGAACTCCACCTCGAAATGTGAAGTTGTGGGGTTTCCTAGGGCCGCTGTGTAACGTTTATTTCTTCATGGCTGGTTATATGTTTATGATGCACATGCTATTTTCTCCTACGGGGTAGGCAGAGAAATATTATACACCCAATTTTCGCTGCTGTCGCTGTCGATTTCCGGATCTTTTATTTGACTCATCGGTTGATCGATAGGTACACCACTTGCAGTTGAGGTTGGTTTCGTCTGTAAGATTTTGGTGGGACTTCTATCAACCCCACAATGGCTTTATACTTAGTTACTTATTCAATAGTTATCGGGCGCATTCACACGGGATACGTCTTTGACGATTCGTTATAAAACACACACATTGAATACATTGAATACGGAATCGTGTTTTTTTCGCGATTCGTCAAAATATCCGAATTGATGTTCACATTTGTTTCGTGATTGAGTTCAGTTGAGAGTAACTACCAAACACAATGGACGTGAATACTTTAATTTTGTACTGGTATTATCGTTGATGTAAAAACAGAAAAACAAGAAGAATACACTGGGTGCATCCAATTTTAAGGCAAAGACAAAGTGTTGGGGCTTTTCATACTTTGAGGAGCTCGTTACGAGAAGATGATACCAAATTTTACCCTTATTTTAGAATGTCTAAAGATACCTTTGACTACCTTCTCCAAAAGTTGGATACGGAATTGAGAAAACAGGATACCTGTATGAGAAAGGCCATTAGCCCTGAAGAGAAGTTGGCGATAACTATAAGGCAAGAAAAACTAATTATATTATTTATTATTCTTATTTATTGATTATATTTATGATAATTTAGAACATGTTTTTAGAAATTTGATAGATCCAGATAATCACTTAATTGACTTAGAGATTGTACTGTGGATACTGCCGGTGATGCACTTGGATCATCACTTGAGATAGACACACGCTGCAATAGCGATGTTCCAGGTTGTAGAGGGGTGGGCGCTTCTGCAGACGCTTCTGTATTTACTATCGATGAACTTTCAGGAAGAGGCCGAGTATTATTATTATTAGACGTTCCTCCCGGTGATTGTTCTTGAGGCCTAGTATAATAACCACCACTATTATAGTTGTGATGATGTGAATTGTAATTTTGAAGCTAATTCGAATACTTTCGTCCAGTTTTAATACTCTGTATTAGGTTAATGACCCCAGATTGGAATTCCAGTATTTGATCATCATCAAAATGCCGAAGGGATGGCAGAACACCCTTAAAAAAATTCAAGTTACGGTCATCACTTTCAATTGTGTTTAATTGATGATCAACAAGTTTCATCATTTTATCATCCAATTCGCTACCACTATCCACTCTTTTCTTTTTCGATGATGATTCTAAGCGTTTTTCTTTCTGATTTTCTTGTTGATCTTCATTTTCTCTTTGGGCTTCATCTCTTGTATTTGGATTATTGTCATATGTTTCACCTGGCTTAATAATTGGCTTCAAAAAGCTCAACTCTTGATTATATTTGTAGGGCTTAGATTTTGTACCAGACCCAGATTTTTTTGTTTCTTTGTTTTCATCTAATGAATTCCTCCAAGTGTCTCTCAATTGTGTCCACCTTTTCATTACTGAACTTCCTGAAACAATAAGTCATAAAATTGTATGAACGGTTTTATACGTTTTATAACGGTTTTTGCTTTCATAAAAAGAGGATGCTTAGTAAGCTGAATTTGTATAATTGAAGAAGCGCATGAAGAAGTTGTTTGCCAATTCAAAAAAAATATTTCACTAAAACCAAATTAGTCGGATGAAGAAGTCGTATTTTCATTTAGACTAAGCTATCCCACTAGGCAGCCAGTCAAACATATGAAATCGTTTGGGTGCCTAGTGGGAACGCTTATTCTGAATGAAAATACGACTTCTTCATCCGACTAATTTGGTTTTAGTGAAATATTTTTTTTAGGTATTTGGCGTCAGGACTTTCCTATGAAGATCTTCATTTTAGTTATCGAATTGGCAAATCAACCATTTCCACCATCGTAGTAGAAGTGACGCAAAGTATATGGAATAATTTATATGAAGAATTTATGCCACTTCCTAATAAGGAAGAAGAGTGGTTAAAGATAGCAAGCGGATTTAATGAAAAGGCCAATTTCCCTCACTGCCTTGGAGCAGTTGACGGGAAGCATATTCGGCTTCGAAAGCCATCAAATAGTGGTTCAGTATATATGAACTACAAAGATTTCTTTTCAATAGTGTTATTAGCAGTCGTAGATTCAGATTATCGATTCGTTTACGTCAGTGTAGGTTCCTATGGAAAAGAATGCGACTCATCAATATTTAAAGAGTCAAGTTTTTGGAAAATGTTGACAGAAGGCCGTTTGAATATACCCGAACCAAGGCCTTTATTTACAGAATCAGAAGTTCAAGTTCCTTACGTAATTATTGGCGACGAGGGATTTGGTTTACACACACATTTATTAAGACCTTTTGGTGGAACGCATCTTGACAGAGGTAAACGAATATTTAATTATCGTTTAACCAGAGCGAGAAGATACGTTGAATGTGCGTTTGGCATTCTAGCAAATAAGTGGAGAATTTTACATAGACCCATAGACCTTAAACGAGAAACAGCTATTTCAGGAGTGAAAGCTTGTACTGTTCTCCACAATTTGATTATAAAAAAGGAGGGAATTGAATTTGAAATGGAATTTAATTTTGAAAATTTACTACCCCAGGAAGTATCACCGAGTGTCGGATCTGGCAATTCAATGAGACATGAATTTATGACCTACTTTCTATCAGAAACTGGATCAGTGCCATGGCAAGACAACAAAATATAGGCAGTATAGATTTGTATTTAAAATTTTCTCAATAAAAACTTACCAAACAACTGTCGGTCCTTTTGATCCATTTCTTCAAAATCTTCTTTCAAAATTATACATATTTCCCGCCATGCTGCTGTTCTAGCGGTTTTGTCCTTATAAACTTCCAAAAATGTATTCCATAAAACTGGCCTGTCTTTGATTGCAGCAATCAAAACCTCGCGATTTATTTGTTGGTCATACAATTTTTCTTTTTTCGACATGATTTTATTGAAGCGCAGCGCTACACGTCTTAACAAGTCAAAGGAATGTACTGAATTGAGCGGGCGCGCGGGCGGGGCAGGCAGGCGCGCGGGGCGCGAGCGCTACAGCGGATCCGCCATAAAGCATTCATGATTCGAGATTTTCAAAAGCCGAT
Source organism: Nudaria mundana (assembly GCA_963556515.1). Classification (NCBI taxonomy): domain Eukaryota; kingdom Metazoa; phylum Arthropoda; class Insecta; order Lepidoptera; family Erebidae; genus Nudaria; species Nudaria mundana. The sequence goes on from OY748293.1 coordinate 4,201,036, forward strand.
ACGTGATTTTTAACGAGTCATTATTTTAAAAAAAACGTATCCGTATACGTCTTTTTTCACGATTCGTGAAGCGTGTGAACATGGGTATATAAAAAGCATTGCTCCCGTCAAAAAAAATAACGAATCGTGAAAAAAAAACGATTCGTGAAAAATCACGATTCGTCTTCGTGTGAATGAGCTCTAAGGACATACTTAAATAAAACGTATGTATGTACTTACTTCTAACTGATGTCAAGAGTTACCTATCAAAGTTTATCATCAGTCTATCACCTAGTCTTCAATATTTACATAATATAATTTGGACCCGTATTGATTGAAGGCCTACATAAATACAGGCCTTTGCCCGTGAATAAATATAAACAAGTCTCCTCCCTCATTTAAATATTAATAAGGAGTAATACAACAAGGTAACAAACTTTGATTGAGCCCCAGTACATAAACAGTCTTTGACAGACTTCCTCCATCAATTGGCAATTAATTCAGGCACCTACCCACGTAGGCATGTTCATAGGGTTGTCAACTTAATATAATCTATTTTGAACATAATTTAAGAACAGTGTAGCTACGGCTTACAAAAATATATAGGTAACGTACATACGATGGGCACACAATTAAAGTTAAAATTTTATGATTCGATTAGTGAAACTTAACTATGACCAATATGAACCCTATAAAATCCCAGGTTTCTCAACGGTTGTGTTACAAAAAAAAAATACTAGCACTAACAAATAATGTCAAGCGCAGAACCATAACCAATCTATCTTTCGGTACAATAACAATAAATTACAATGCGTCACGTCAAACTACATTAGCGCCACTCGTAAGATGGAAGGGACTGGTAAAGTTAGGTATCGACGAGCAATGTAACTTGCGCAGAGGCCCGTGATTAATTTCAAAATGTGACAGCTGAAGCTAAACCTCAGGGTTGCCACGGAATTGTTTATTTTAATAAATAACTGATTCACTTTAGTTAAGGAAAGAAACGCTTTGAAGTGTATTTTGTGGGGAGCAACTTACATTTAAAAATGTTTATTATGTAAGACCATGTTTACATATGAAGATTATGACAGTAATATAGGCTCCGGGCGCCACTGGAAATGCCTTCTGCATGCGAGCCAGAGAACCGGCAACGGACGTGAGAGTGGCAGCGGGCGGCTTTGGGCCGCGGAATTAAAAAATAAAATATCTAATACGTAATTTTATTTTTAAATAATCTAAGTAAAATATATTACTACGTAAAATTGAAGAGAGAAAACCCTAAAGTCAAAGTTGCTGCGTCTGACAAGTCACAAGCGAGATTCAGTATCGAAGTTGGGGTACACCGTCAGTGTGCGGCAGGATCTCCATTTGTACTTATCGCTGGTATCGTTAACAGAAGGAAAGTTATATCGAATCGTAGACGAAACCCAATGAATGAAGTTATTGAGTTATTTTTATTAATTTGGTTATTAACGAGTTGCGGTTTCGGTTAATAGAAGTTTGTAATTTCATCCATCTCGTTAGTTGATTTTTGAAATAACGATGTTCTTGTAATCAAAGGACTTATGACAGCCCAAATAAATCTTACGAATGGGAGGCGCTATTGGTTGTACAATGAGTAGGATTGATTCTATGATGCATCCTGATCGTGTACTTACTCCAAAACGAAAGATTCAGTTGCTACCGGATTAATCCTGGTATGACGAGTTAAACAATGCAATTATAATTATTCAAACAATACTTACCTAAGTTTTTTTCCATGTCACTTAAGTAACTCCTTCTGGTGCTGAACCGATTGGGATGAAATTTGTGTGTTTATTTTCTAGTCGATTCAAAAACACAATTGGACTCGATAGTGGTGATGTTGCTGGAGCAGTACCAAAATTCGCTGGATTATAATTTCAAAGTTTCTGAAGATGTTTAGATCTGTGATTGTTTGTTAGGTAATCACGCGTACGTTGCCGCGTTGAACATAAAGGACTCTTCTTTAATTCAATTCCATCCTATGATAATATTTCGTATTGTCATTAATTAGATCTAAGCATATTGAAGGTGTACCGGCTAACCAGTGAGATTTATGTAATGTGTAAATTGGCTGAGACTCTTTTGTAACAGTGCCAATCGGTTCGTTATTTATTGCATATCATTACGGTACCACATTTTTTTGGGATAGACAGAGTGACGGATGCCAACTATTAGATGCAACGTTACGACCCATATGTTAATTATAGATTGATTGGTATTACTTGTAAAATTGTGTTAGTATCTGATACTAGCTTCGATCAATCTATATTCTATAGATACACAATAGTGTATCCGCCGATATGCCTCGTTTTGCTGTCATTCTTAAGGTTCATTTCACAAAAGTGTTTCTTTTTGTACGTAAATACATTATTTGAACGAAGGATACTAGTGTATGCTTTAAGTACCTACTTATACTTAGGTTAATGTTAATTAAGCCCTAATATTTTTTTACATTCTCACAAAAAAGTAAGCTTGTGTTATGAGATCAAGTATTTGATTCCTTACTTATACTTTGACTGCTTCGGTGGCGTGGTCGGTAGTGTATCCGCTTTCGACACCGGAGTCTCGGGTTAGATAGAAAGTCTGGATGTTTCCTATGTATAATATGTGGCATCCAGTCATTTGACAAAAAACAAATTTTTATTTGAAAAACAACGTTTGACAAATTTATACTTGATAAATATATCATTTTACAAACTATAATTTAATAAACTACTCATTTGACAAATTATTTATCTGACAAAATTCCATTATGCCAAAAATCCATTTCACAAATGGATTATTTTGTAAACATGTTAGTTGGCAAAATAACGAAAAGCTTAAATAACATTTGACAAAGTGCTTTACTTGGTAAATATTTTATTTACCACACTTTTGGTTTGACATTAATATTATTTTCATTAGACATTTTGTAAAAACAATAATTTGGCAAACAGATTATTTAGTCATATGAAAATTTAAAAAATTATATTTTAACAGTTGAAATATTTACTAGATAAAGCATTTGCCAAACATGTTTTTTGTCGAATGATTGTTTTTAAAGTGGTTTGCGAAATTAAAGTTTGTCAAATGATAAGTTTTTCTAACGTTGTTTTTAAAATGATCATTTGTCATACGTTTTTTTAAAACGATAGTAAACCATAATATGTACGTATTTACAAAAAAAATAAACAAGTATTTATATCAGTTTATTTAGTACTCATAAAACAAGCTATGCTTAGTTTGAGACTAGAGGGCGTAGTGTGAATTGTCCTAACATATTTATTTACTTCTAAATACTTAGACCTATAATTAATCATTGATAAATAACACCCTGACACAGAACAAACAATCAGGCTCATCACAGAAAGCTTAATTCTGGGACTCGAACCCACAACGAAATAATCGTTCTCAAACATTAACATTTTTACTAACATGCATAATAAGTTGTTCGATTAGACGAGAACACATACTTTTCGACATATTATCTTGGCGGGACCTCTATGCACGCGTACCTTTACGTGTCTGTGAAATTATTCTCAGAGTATGCAAGGCAAGCTTTACCTCTATTATCGTAACATTTTGTAGCATCCTACTCAGTAAAAACCAAATTATAAAAATATTACAACCTACCTACTTTTCTAAAATTACTTGAACTAACGACCTTTCAATACCAAACTGCGAAGGTATAGCTCCCGTTCGTTTGAGAGTTTTGTGACATAATGACCAGCATTTTAAACAGACACGGTATGGTAAAATTAACATATTTGTTCACTGTCTAAGCTCAATACACGAATAACAACACATTTTTTATATAATAAATATTTAGATAGTCTCATACAACGTCATATAAGCTGGTGCTATGGGATCTAGGCATACCAGTCAGTACCTGCGCTAATCGATGGGAATCTGGTGCAAGTATTCATCAACGGCATTCACGACCTGGAAGTCAGGGCTGCAGTGAGACTCGGGAGTGGGAAGTGGTTTAGCACGCTAGACCTGAAAAGTGGCTACTGGCAAGTTGAAATCGATCCGAAGGATAAAGAGAAGACTGCATTTTCCACAGGAAAGGGTTTGTGGCAGTTTAAAGTTATGCCATTTGGTTTATGCAACGCCCCGGCTACTTTTGAAAGATTAATGGAATTGTACTCGCCGGATTGCCTGGGGACGCCTGTCTTGTCTATTTAGATGACATTATCATCGTGGGCCGTACGTTAGAAGAGCATCTTCAAAACCTGGAACGCGTGCTTGTAAAGATCCGAAGCGCGAACCTAAAGCTCAGCCCAAAGAAGTGCTCATTCCTCAAACGGCAAGTAAGCTTCCTAGGCTACGTAGTGTCGGAAGATGGTATCCGCACGGATCCAGAGAAAATCATCGCCGTCAAGGATTGGCCGGTTCCAAAGGATAAGACGCAGGTCAGAGCATTTTTGGGTTTGTGCTCATACTACCGGCGATTCGTCCAGAACTTTGCGGATATTGCCAAGCCCTTACACAAGCTCACGGAGGAAAAGCGAGAATTCTGCTGGGACGGAAGCTGCGACATCGCATTCCAGGAGCTAAAGAATCGTCTGTGCAATACACCTATTTTGGGTTATCCTGATGCGGAAAATGAATTTATAGTTGACACAGACGCAAGTGATGTCGGACTCGGAGGTGTGTTATCTCAACGGAAAGGAGATCGAGAGGTCGTTATAGCCTACTTCAGCAAATCCTTATCGAAACCTGAAAGGAATTATTGCGTCACGAGGAGAGAATTACTCGCCGTGAAGACATTGCAGCATTTCAGCAAATATTTACTAGGGCGAAAATTCCTTATACGTACCGACCATGCTGCATTGAAGTGGCTATTACAATTCAAGAATCCAGAAGGACAAGTCGCCAGATGGATTGAGCTACTACAGGAATATGACTTTGTAATCGAACATCGCAGTGGGAGATCCCATGGCAACGCAGACGCATTGTCAAGAAGACCTTGCCCTGAAGACTGTAAGCACTGTGCCAAACAGGAGATAAAGGAAGCCATACCTGTGAAGATGCTTAAAACGGATCTGAGCGACGAATGGAAAGAAAGCCTACAACATGCTCAACAGGATGACGCAGACATTAAGCCAATATTTGAGTGGATTAAAGCAAGTGCTCCTAAACCCATGTGGAGTGACGTCGCTTCAATGAGTTCAATCACAAAAAGTTATTGGGCGCAATGGGACAGTTTAGTTATTCAGGATGGAGTCTTGTGCCGCAAATGGGAAAATGCTCGAGGAAACAGCTGTCATTTGCAAATGGTCGTCCCTAAAGTTAAGGTCCCAGATGTGCTACAGCTCTACCATAATGGATGTTCAGGGGGCCATATGGGAGTAAAAAGGACTCTGTTGAAGATACGTGAGCGGTTTTACTGGATCCACTGTCGCGACGACGTTGAGGACTGGTGTCGCAAATGTACGAGTTGTGCTGCTGTGAAAGGACCTCATACACGGAGCAGAGGTGCACTGAAACTGTATAACGTTGGGGCACCATGGGAAAGGATAGCCCTAGATGTTGCGGGACCGTTTCCTGAAAGTGAAAGCGGAAACAAGTACTTCATGGTTGTGATGGATTATTTCACGAAGTGGCCAGAAGTCTTCGCTATACCTAATCAAGAAGCTACCACGGTCGCAGATAAATTAGTTCACGAAGACTTCTGTCGTTTCGGGGTGCCTCTAGAAATCCATAGCGATCAAGGAAGAAATTTTGAATCTCAGGTGTTCCAGAAAATGTGTCGGGTCATGGGTACTCACAAAACCAGAACGACATCTTACCACCCGCAGTCTGATGGAATGGTTGAGCGATTTAATCAGACATTGGAGAGATATCTGGCGAAAGTTGTGGAAAGCAGGCAAAAAGATTGGGACAAGCACATCCAACCGTTTCTTTTATCTTACCGAAGTGCGGTTCACGAAAGCACGTCAGTGACACCAGCTTATGCGAACTTTGGAAGAGTATTACGGTTGCGTGCCGACTTAATAACCGGTATACCGCCTGACGCTCCACGCAATATCACCGATTATGCGAATGACTTGCGCAGCAGGATGAATGACATTTATGAGCATTATCAGACAATCAGGTCAACAAATTTCTGAAAAGATGAAGACCCGTTACGACCGAAAGACAAACAATAAGGGCCTCGATGAAGGTTCGTTAGTGTGGTTACATAACCCAGTCCGCAGTAAAGGGAAGTCTCCTAAACTGCAAGCTAAATGGGATGGACCATACCGAGTTGTGACCAAGATTAACGATGTCGCTTACCGAATACGGAAGAGTCCAAGACGTGCGCCAAAGATAGTTCATGTGGATCGATTGGCGCGATATTATGGGCCTGACAATGCTCGGGACGAGCATGTCTTAGGAGGGGGCAGTGTAACGCCATCTCGTAGCGAGTAATTAGACTACCAAATTCAGCGCCATCTAGTAGCAAATCGCAGTACTACTACGTAACGTATTTCTCGAATGTTCTCTCAAGGTAACTTCTACGTAACGCGTTTCTCGACACATCTAGAAGGTTCGGGAGAGTGACAGAGTGTTCGCGATGATTCTCGGCTGAAACTTCTAGAACAATGAACGCCCTATATATGCCGAGCGCTTGAGCGGGAGATGATCAGTATTTCCAGAGCGATAATACGAGTTATACCTGCGAGTTCAAGTGCGATTAAAAGTGTTCAGTGAAGCTTATAGTGAAGTGTAAATTAGTGGTGTAATAAATAAAGTGTTTTGAGGTAGTTTGATCGGCATTTTTAATTCCGTAGAACTCCGGCTCGTAACAATACAATATTGTTGAATACATACATAATATGCATTGAAAACACCCAAGCTCCGAAACAAACATTTGTGGATCACACAAATATTTGATTCGACCCGGGAATCGAAAGCCGATGCACTACCGACCTTATGTATGTATGTATGTAGTATGTATTATTTATGTAGGGTATGTGGGTATGAGTCAGTGTGTGTGAATGATAAAATTTCATAATCACTGTTATGATTTCTTCCAAAAAATATTTATTTGCGTGTACAAGAAATTACATGTAAATTGCATACCACTTCATTTACTCCGTAATTCGCTGCGGTCTGTATCGTAAATACATGTTAACAAATAAAAGGTATACCTAATATACTAGTGAGCGATTGAGGGTCTACCCGGTCTGAAACTATATCCGTAAGTTACATCACGATCGTTTCATTTTTTGAAATTAAAAATAAATGAATTTCATAATAATATGCCAGGAATTTGTATCCACTTATAATTAAACTCAACTGCAGAGCATAATTAAAATGTGTATCTTAAATTACTTTTGAGAAATCCATTAATTTTAATTATTTCAATGGATAACCGATATCGGAACCGGAGTTAAAATCATTTTCGACGGATCCATTAGGCACGCATTAGTAACTGGATACACGGTTATGAAAGTGGTATTTTTGAATTATAGGCATTACCTAATTAGTGTCTCATAAGGCAAGGATGGCTGTGCATCGAGGAGTGCTTATCCCTACACTAATGTATGGTAGTGAATGTTGGGTGTGGCAGGAGAAGCATCAGAGTAGAATAAATGCGGTCGAAATGAGAAGTTTGAGAAGTATAGTTGGTGTGACTCTGATGGACAAAATGCGAAACAGTGTGATAAGAGAACGTTGTGGTATGTCAGAAGATGTAGTAACCAAGGTGGAAAAAGGGATGCTTAGATGGTTCGGACATGTAGAGAGGATGGATGACAGTAGATTGACAAAACAGATACATGAAGCGAGTGTGAATGGACAAGCTATTAAGGGTCGACCAAGGCGAACATACTGCGACCAAATCGCAGATATCCTAAATAAAGGCCAGGTTAAAAGTAACAGTAACCGGCGAGCATGCATGAAGACATTAATGAAAGTTGAGGAAGCGAAAGAAGTATGCCAGGATCGTAGCAGGTGGAAATCCGTGGTCTCTGCCTACCCCACTGGGAGAGAGGCGTGATGTTATGTATGTATGTATGTACCTAATTAATTAAGGCCAACTTAGGCACCAAAGGCGCGTAGTGTTTGTTTACTATTTTTCAGGCGTATTATACATATTTGAACGTTATGTGGAATCGTTTTGAAATCGCGTTGCTGGCTGCAAGGTTGCAACTGAAGTTGAAATCTAAAGTAGACTAAGCGTTACAGCCTCAAATTGAACGCTACGGTGTCTCGTTGTTCATAGGGATATTGAAAGAGTTTTCAGCGTATGAAAGTCTTAACAATATTGAAGTACATATTAACAAAATTAAAAACGTGTGAAATATACGACGTTAACAGACTATTGGTAGATCGAGAATAATATTTTTAACTAGCCAATGCCCGCCAACCTCGTATAGCTTATATTACGATAACTATCCTGTTATCCTATTATAATAAAGTCAGACAGACAGACGGAGATTTTTTATTTATTTATACTTACATAGAAAAGAAATCTCCGTTCTTTACTTTCATATTGATGCATTTAGTGAAAAGCTGTTATTTTGGAACTACACACACTTTCATTTTATGAATATGTAGGTATAGATGTCTAGCCTACGACACAGCGTGAACGACGGAAGCACGTCTTCGTCGCACGCGCATTGCATAGCGAAATGAACGTGCAGGATCAATAACCTGGTTTTATTTGTTAGCCGACATGCGCAGGTGCATGACACTTGACTTATTGTCAAAACCTTTATTTTGAATTCTCAGTTATGTCACCGAAAAATGACTTTAAGGGCACTGTTCCTGTCATGCGTACTTTCACCAGCGTGAAGATCCCGTCCGCACTGTGTGTGGATGTCAACGTCAAATCAGTTCGCGACTAGCCCGTTACCATAGCAACTGGAATGCGGACTGCCCGCACGACATAAAACGCATTTCATAATTGTATGAAATTTGACATTGACACAAGCACTGCGGACGAGATCCGCACGCTGCTGGTGGAATAACGCTTGAAAGAAAAAGCGTTCTAAGATATCTCTACATTGTACAATATAGTCAAAAAATTGGTTGGTACATTCAAAATAGCTAAAAAAATCAAACTCAAGTTACGTAGTAACTATTTATTAAGTAATCTGTGCTCAAGGCGACTAAATACCCAAATTTGGGACGGAAATCATGATTATTGTCTTCGTATTATGTTCAGTTTTTGATGACATTTGGTATGGAAATAGTTTAAAACCCTCCCAACTCTTTAATATACATAGTTTGAATAAGTATGTGCCAACCATGTGTAAAATTATATTACTATTCATGTTAAACATAAGTTTGTGGGTTAAGCCAGGGGGAAACACTAGCCATACACAAAATACTTATAATAATGTAAACGTTCCTGAAACAATCTTGTTTCCTAACATCTAGTTGCAGTATGGTACAGGCCCACAAACGATACCGAAGAGGTTAAATGATTGATCACGATCGTGTAAATAGTTTTACCTCAAGTTGAAACGTTGTGAACAATAGGATTCTTACCTGAAAAGAAAAAAACAGTTCTTTAATACAATACACAAACAGTAAAATCCGTTATACATAGGTTAATATTTTCAAACAGTCTTGCTTAATTAATGCCGAGGATATTCTTTTTGCCAATGTGCCAAAGTCAAATCAGGTTGGTTTTTTTAAAAACAAGAAATTTTTATTCTGCAAAGTGCCGATTAATTCAAATTTTGTAAATATACTAGGTAGGTATGTACTTAGCTAAAAATATTATCATCTGCATATCATAGAAATTAAACATTTGGGTATTAAACGCCAAAAATGTTTCTAAGTTATAAAGCTTTGATAAACTACGTGTCGCGAGTTACGATGGCCAATGAGTCGGGACGGGATTTTCCAGCGGAAAATTCTGGTAATTCGTTTATATTTTTACTATTTCAACAACAACAACAATTACTTAATTACTATGTATATCATTAAATATTTTCTGAAACAGTACATACTAAATGTAAAAATATTAATATCATTTACATATGTGTATATCTTACATTTTGATTAGACTACAGATTTTAGTCTTGACCAAAAATGTCAATATCTGTTCTGTGCTTTTTTTTTAATTCCGCGGAACCGCAGTCGTTCCCATGTCGATTGCTGCGGGCAACTCTGGTACACACCAGAAGGTATTTCCAGTGGCACCCGGCGGACTTTGACCACCTGGGTGGCCTCTTCGGGATCTGTTCTGTACTAGTGAGGTTGTTATTATTTGTAGTAAAATATTTTTTATTATTATTATAAGTTTTAAATATAGATATTTCGACCAATGACATGCAGAATTTCGCTCCAGTGATACATTTTATGGCATTTACATTGGTCCTAACATTTGATGCTACTAATGGTGAATGCTCACTGTCCTACTATGTAGGTATGTACAATGAGTAATAGTATTCTACTGGACAGTTGCATTACGAATGACAGATATAGGATGGGCGTCGGGCCGTCCATCATTGGGTAAACTAGGTTCGTTTAAAATAGTCACACCTCGAGATATTTAGCTTATCCTTAAAATAAATGTAGGTACTTATATAAAATTTGCTGTTTGGTTGTGTCTGGATCAGTTGGTAGAACGTTCCTACTGGAAAGGGTTGGTTCAAGCCGTGCGCTACCAAGCCTATAGTTTTTGAGATTCATATTGTAAAATTATTTGAGAAAGTCACTTCATTATTGCCTAGAGTATAGACAGAACCGGAATTACGTCGGTTAACAATACATTCCTTGTAAAAGGGGACTGACTCTAGATCAAATCCAGCTTTTCTTTTTTGCCATTTATATTATTTTATTACAGTTTTGAGGAATTTTAATAGACGAAATCGCTAAGTTGAGTGTTGAAAAATAGTCGCAAGCTCCTATGTTTATGGCTAAAGTCACTACCTGTAAGGGGACTGCTCAGGCTGGTTCCAGTTCAGTCTAAGACATTGAAAATTGAGGTTTTGTTTATTTAAGTATTTATTTTTATTGATAAATATATCACAAAGTTATTATTGGGCTGGGAAAATCTAGCAGAAAAGAAAGATTGTTAGCCATTGACTCGACGAAGAAGAAGAAGAAGTATATGGAGACTCAGGACAATGGAACGAAAAGAGTAGTTAATCTTAAAGAGTCGCAAGTCGAAATAAAAAGATACTTATAAAACTTGAAGCAAGCGGTAACCCATAGTTTCTGCCTACAACAACAAGCAAGAAGCGTGATTTTATGTGTGTGTGTAAAATTAAATTTGTTTGCAAATTAATGAATGAATTTTGCACATTTCGCAACGCAAATTATAATTGAAATTTTAACTATACCTCTCGGTAACACAGTGAATATTCTTTGTTTATATTATTATATGACATTACTGTTATTATCATTATGCATAGACGCTAATTACGGAAGAGTTAAGAATTAAGAATTAATATGTAATAGAATTAATTTATTGAAGGTTGAAATGCACAGTTTAATTACTTGTAACGTAAAACAATACAGTAATTGATTTCCTCGTAGTAAATTTTAAAGTAGGTAAGTACTTATCGCAAACATGTGCGTCTCTGTCGCATTCAAGCATGCCATTAGAAATCTTCGCTTCGAGAACCATGCGGTTCCCACATTTTTTTATTTTTTTTATTTTTTTTTTTATATTTGGTTCGCCAAATTGACGCCGCCCGCCTGGTGGTAAGTCGTGACGACGTCTAGCGATTGTGGGCCACTCTCACAGCACACATTACTATTGAGAGTGGCCCTCAACTTGACGACCTACTGATGTGCCTCTTCACGCTCCGCTTAAAGAACCCAGGATTATATGTGGGAGGAAACACGTGCACAGGCAGGGCGTTCCAGGCCACTATCGTTCGGCAGAGAAACGAACGTTTAAAACGTTCGGTTCTCGCGAACATGCTATCCACTGTGTGGGGGTGGCATCTCTGCCCGGCACGAGTCGTTCGGGATCGGAAGGAAGAGGGTGGGATAAGGTGGGATTTCCACCTTAAATTTCCAAATAACTTCTGGGGATATTGGGGATATTTCTACTTTCCTGCCTGCTCCCAAAGAATAGTAGGAAAGGCACTGATAGATAGACACAAGAGGACGATTTAGTAATACATTCGTTTTAAAAGCTAAAAGTGTAGGTATGTAATATCGGTGCTGGTCAGAACTACCAAAACCATTGTCATAATGCGGATGCGTTATGCACTTCTACGTACCCCCATGGAGATATAGACAGACAGACACATATCACGCCTATGTCCCAAAGGGGTAGGCAGAGGTGTATTACACACCCACCTAACCTACCTAACCTGTGATTTATATACTATATTGATGATTTTATTTTTAATTTTATTTTGACCATTTTACACTTTTCTAAATGTTATTTTGTTGAATTATTTAAATCTTAAACTATGAACTATATATATATATATGTATATATATAATACGCCAGTGAAGCCGCTTCTCCTCCTAAACTAAGAGTCGCACAGTCAAGTGTGGCACACCGTTGGAAAGGTCGTGGTCTCAAGTGGTGCGATAAGATTAGATTTTTGACAAAAAGTAAAAAAAAAAAATTATTACTTGCGCAGTTTGCTAGTTCTATTTATACACCCATAATTTTAAGTTGCCCATACTATTGTTATTTTATTAATTTTAATTATACACTATTGTTAACCCCTTAATTTATAGCTAGCTTTAAGACTCTAAAGCCTAGTTCGCACTGCTTTAGTAATTTAGTAGAGTAGCGTGTAATTTAGTGGCTAAACTACTCGCTACTACACAGAAATCGTTCGCATTACGGTTTAGTACAGTACACAAGTGAATAGTGGCGGCCACTAATGAACTCGACTAATCAACAGGTTCGCACTTGTTTAGCCGGTGAACCAGTGAGCACGGATGCGTGGTGGGAGGCGCTACTCGCCCGAAAAAATAGAATAAAATGGATTGACTCGACTAAATCATTTACTAAATTACTCGACAAAATTTTTGTAGTTCGCACATATTTAGCTACTAAATTACTCGTTACTCTTCTAATTTACTAGGCTAATGTGAACTAGGCTTGATTGTATTATTAAATAAAGTAAGCCAGTAAAACCTTGCACATGGCAGAGAAACAGATTCGCGGGCCAGACCACAGCGCCTGGACAAAAAAAAAACCTACCTAACCTATTGCCGTCACCAGGCACACATATAATGGTCCAAAATGGCCGAATGAATTTAATAAAAAGTTACAGCATTATTGTAATTTTGAAAAAAAATTTAAACCCGTTACCTTGCGTTAATGAAAGGCAACAAAATCTTACGTGCCAGCCGCTATAGCACAGCCAATTAAAGTCCTGGGCGTTTCGGACTATGGAGATATAGGCGTATGTATAATGTAAATACCGGTTTCTATGACAAATCTTTTACTGTGCAGGCTGTCCGTCTATGGAATGCTCTGCCCGTGAAAATCAGACGTGCACAAACACTTGCCGTTTTCAAGAAAATGGTTAAAGATGGACTTTTTGAGCTGCTGAAGTCGTTATTTGCTGTCTTATACGTTTCGTTATTTGCTGTCTTATACGTTGCGTTATTTTTATTGTACCTATAATAGTGTATGTAAGTTTATGATATAAAATATGTATGTATATGTATGTGTATCTAAGGTATATTATATTTATATTCTTTATATTTATGTGTGTACCTATGGTATGTAATATGTATATCTATTGCAATTCAACGTTACTTGTATTTATGTATGATAAGTATACTTACTTATCATACATAAATACACAGTTTCTTGGGAAAAATGTACTAAGTACTCTTAGTACATTTTTCCCAAGAAACGGTTATAATTATATTCTTATTTCTTCACCAATGCCTACCCTCTCTTCCTTAAATTCTATTCCTTCTACTTTGTCCATCCAAAGGTTGCCTGTAAGAAATCACTTTTTAGTGATAGGGCGCCATTTGTACATTATAAAACCTGTTTGTATTTGTTATGCTTTTTATATTGGTGTACAATAAAGTTTTATTGTATTGTATTGTATTGTAAATAGTAAATACCAAGTAAGGTTTTGTAGGTCGTTTGTCGCGTAAAATTATAGTCTAAATTAGTCTGTAAGGGAGGGAGCCATTGCAGAACATAAATACCCTACCTACAAGTAAGTAGTTATTAAAAAGATGTGTACAGTTAATGCATTACCATTTACAACTCTCATTATACTCTTTTATATTGATTTTGTGTTTGTTTAACGAATGGCCAGTCCATTAGACAACGTATAGTACTGTCCTCGTTCATTGTCTCTAAATACTTAAAAAACATAAATGACGCATCAGTAATTAGTAGCTCAAAATAAAACATCACCACTATAATTTGAGCTCTGCCGTTTGATGTGTTCGAAAAGCATTGTTTCTTTTGTTGGTATTTGGAGCAGGTGACAGGGGTCTCTTTACGTTGGTATGTGATATAAATAGTGATGTCTTTTAGCAGTAGAGTATTCGGTTCCCGAATGCCGGTGCACGACTAATGTGGGACGGTGGCTTGTCAATCTGCACCCGTGTCTGTTTCCACGCACAAATCGTTTTAAATAAATTTATTTTAGATTTAAGTCCAGAACAGAATGTTCTTTACACTAGTTATTTGTACGTAGGTATTATGTATATTATAATTTAATATTTATTAAGTACTAGCCGACGGCTGCGGCTTTGCCCCCGTGAAGTAGTATTATAGTCTAAAACCTTCCTCAAGAACCACTCTATCCATTGATGAAAACATCATAAAAATTGGTGCAGTAGTTTTTGAGTTTATCGTGACCAGACAGACAGAGAGACGCTGCGGAGGACTTTGTTTTATAAAATGTAGTGATACCCGAGTGCTTTAATGTTTGCCAACTGTAATATAGATTTACAGTGAGATAATATATAACATAATACAACATCCTGCTGGCACTATATATCTACTTTACGGGAATTCAACAGAATGTTGTTTTAAAATCAATCTTTCATCATTTAAAATCAAGCTAGTGACGCTTACATTAGATTTTTTCCTTTATCGGTGAAACTTCATGCAAATGTTTTAACATAGGGAATCTCATCGATCTAGGGATGTATCCGGATAAAGGTACAGCTCGAATATATTGTCCGGACATCCGGATAGAATTTGTGTAGATAATAACCTAAACATGAGCGTGCGACTGGTCAGTTAGCATGCCCTGTATCAATCAATGTCAGTTGTTAGTCAGCAAAAAATACACCCTGTATTTGCTTTTCATGACGTCAGCAACTTTCTGACGGGACTAGTGTTGGATTTATTCACTTACATCCATAAATAAAAACAGTCAAACGAATTCATGTTAAGGGCCAGTTCAATCAAAGGAACAATAATAAATTAGTTATCGATATCGTACTAGTATGGAAGGATATACTCCGGCATTGACATTGACTAGGAGAAAATTGCTTTAGGTATTAAGTCTTCGATAAAATAGGTAAAGGTATCGTCTATATCAAAAATATTATAATCATCAACTATTATAATAATCAACAAAACTATTGAGAGTTCGATTTTTGCTGAGAGCGTGGCTGGTGGCTTTTTAGGTTACCTCTGGCGCTCCGCAAAAATCGGATTCCTAGACACTCACATACCGAACGTTTCTTGTCCTGCACAAGAAGCTTGTTAGGAATAACTAGTTATTCTGTGCTATCAACTAATCATCAATGAACATCGATGAAGCCACGTTTTTAAAAAACGAAGAACAAAATTATTGACAACTCGCTCATCACCGCAGCTCCGCCTGGGTAGTTTTCTTGTTCCTGATTACCGTATACTCAGGGATAATGTAGCTAAGTAGGTACATAAAATATATAACTGGAAAAAAATTCAGAATCGGTTCCGTAGATACGGAGCCTGTCACTACGTTTCATCTACTCGCCGTGGCCCGGCATTGAACCATGTCGGACTGGTTCTTGGACGACACTGCCGGTCGCCGGCGCTTAGCAATCGACCCTCTCGCTCATCAACCTCGTAAGTACGCGCGCACGCAGTAATCTTTTGTTACCAGCTACCTATGAAATACAAATTTTAAGGCCTGGGCAAACCAAAAGCAGTTGCAGCGCGGGAGCAGTGCGGTAGCAGTGCGTCTACGTTAGTAAATAATGTAGTTATATGAGGGATGACACACTGAACAAACGCGGGCCCGCTGAACGATACCTGCTCCGCCACTGCGCCGCGCACGCACTGCTTTTCGACAAAACATTTGGACGGGAGCAGCGCAGACGCGGGGCGGTGGCAGCGCAGGCGCAGTTAGCACACGTTGTATTACTACTTCCGCCATTTTGAGTGGTCACACTAGAGCAGTTGAGCGGGACAGACGCAGCGTAGTTACAAGCGGTTGTAATTCAATACAAGCGATCGATACGACACACATAACGCGGTTATAAAGCAGGACCGCCTTCAAACTGCTTTCTGACTGCTCATGTTTCTGGTGTGACATCAACCGCGACGCAACTGACCTGCCCTGCTGAGGAGCTGCGCCTGTCCTGCTTTTGGTTTGCCCAGGCCTTTAATCCACTCAAAATTCAATTCAAACAAGCAAACATATAAAAAAAATATAATCAAACCTTTATTCTAATATTAGTATTGATAAACATTTCCTCATACATACATAACTTAAACAAACTTCAACTTCACGACTCACGACTCACTTTTATATTTCTCATTTTACTTTTTCTTTCGTTTTCAATAAAATATTGTAAACTGAAGATAATCCAATGACATACTTTTCAATTAGAATAAAAGTAAATGTGAAAAAGTTAACAGTAAATCCTTATATTAATAGTTTAAGGAAACAAAGAAAAAAAAATACGAAGTGTATTTTTACTGCTCCGACATTTAAAATTGAACTTTATCTGTTAGAATTAAGGTCTACGCATGCTAGTGAAAACGATCGAGTAAAATTTGATCCGTCGAAAGCATCAGTCGTGCCATGTCAAGACGAATTACATCTGCGTTAAAGGTTGGCGACAGATTAGCGCGCTTTTAGCCCGTTGTTTCTGCCTTCTTGAATTAAATACTCTTTTTCCGTTGTTTCGTACTAAAAACAATATTAAAAAAAAACAAAGATCTAAATTTAAAAATTCGAATAGTCCAGGAATTTATGAGCCAATCCTATTTATGATCATCATAGATGGTGAATGATCTTGAATTTTCGTATAAAAGTAGGTATGAAAAAATAATTTAACTGCCACTGAAGACTGAAGGAGTAAAGGTACGCGAGAAGAAAGAATAATAGTAAAGTAATCATAGCCGTGATTATTTTATTACTATCGGGGTTCTCGGAGGTAGGAAGAGGTAACCTACACAACCCTATTTTGTTAGTAATTTTGTTGGTCCCATGCACTGTTTACAATCGAAAATCAATATTCCAAAATATTCTAGAGAAAATACATACAAAACTAGGAAATAACTCGTAATATTTCACGTAGGATGGACCAAACTTCCGGCATCGTCTGAGTGTACAGTTGTACACACAAATTGTTTAAGTAAGTATGTTTGTTCGAAAAAGTATCTTAAGTCGCACAAAGTTTTACGTGAAACTTAAGAAAAGTTGTGTATCTAAGGGATCATGGTACTAAAGTAATTTTATTTGCTTTTCAGACTGTTTTGTTTCAGCAAACTGAGGAGATTCTAATTGTAGTTCGTATTCGTTTAGATGTATCAGGACGATTAAGTGAAGGTACGTACAAGATTTAAGTACCGAAATATCTTATAATGTACCTATATTATGCCACTCTGCTTAGTGGCTACAACAAAATTTACAAGGTCTAAGTCATCTGCATGCGATGGACCCAGACTGAGTGTCTAGTACCAGTTCCTTACGTTAATTTACTCTAAATACGGTTTCGTATTATTATTATTCCCATACATTTCACACAGCTCCCTGACGTTACCGCTAGGGGCGCTGCCTGGTGTGAAATGTATGGGGAATACGAAAACTTATTTCGAGCAATTAACTAAGGGACTGGTACTAGACGCGCTGACGAAAGTGCCCCAAAACGGCAATAGGCTTGCATGTTACCTACATGGGATCAATAGTAGGTAAGTGGCGACATGTAGGCTTAAAGAATGCCTCTGTCTTACCCTTCGTGGGTAAGGACATATGTTTGTGTTGTACCTATACCTACTACTTCATTAGAAACGAAACGAGATATATTGATTAATAATTATTATTGTTAAACTAAGCAATATTAAACGATCATAGGTACAGTCTCAGTTGTTTGATCGTTTTGTGTCAAATGCTCGAAATATACCTATATTTTCCAATCATTTCGAATGACTAAAGAGATAGGTATATCCCAAGAAGTATTTCTGTGACAAAATTCGAAATATACTCGAATTTTATGACAGCTTAAGTGATCTTGAATAACTACTAGTATATTTTATTGGTATTGAAATCAAAATATCAATCTTCAAAACCATAAAATAGGTCGACGAATAGCTAATTTAATACTATCAAGGCTAAAAGAAAATTAAATTTAGAAAGAAAACTCCGTAAGATCAGCATTTCCTTGTATTTGAACTTTCTGGTAAATTTTGAGAATTGTCGTATGTCTCCCAAAACTCGACTCTTTGGTAAGAGAGAGATTCAGTGTTCCATTGCACAATGAAATATGGATCTTCGGTTCTTGCCAGAATTACGTAAATGTTATTATTACTCTACTACTCTAAATAAATATACAAAACTTTTGGCAATACCGTAAAATGTTATATTACATAGAATTTAAAATGCATTCATAGTCAAACTATACTCTATTGCACTACAATCGTTTCCTCGTTATTATTTTATTTACGAATTCGCAACGGACCCGATCTTTTCTGTACTTTTGAATTTTGCTTTGACCCTCGTGCATACCAGGCCTTACCGAATAAAATATTGCTCATTTAGTATTTTAACTCAAACGTCATTCCGACTTCCGTGGCAGTTCGTACCTTTGTTCCGTAGCAATGTACCTATGTATCACAGAACCAATTTCCTTTTGTCAAAATTGAAATTCTGCCGTGTAGAACAGGCGTTCTTTTTAGACTACAAGCTAAACCGATTTAGCTGAATAATAAAAACAGTGCTGCCATGTTATTTTGTGGTCACAATTTTGCTTACTCTAAGTTTTGTTACTTCTGGTTTTTGTGCCATCTCGTATTTGTTTAAGCACCTTTTGTAGTTTTATGTATTTGTTTTTATCTTTATGTACAAAAAGAATATGTATGAATATGGTAAGTGCTTTGTCGACCTTCACGGTCGCCAATTAAGGGGACAGTAGTATTAGGTAGGTACCTATTATCATTTCTCGGCGGCAGCCTTATTCTCGAGTGTCAAAGGCTACTTTTTGGACGACAAAACTATTCCCCGCGGTCAGAGTCCATTAAATAGTCCAAAAAAACACAAAACAAGAAGAGAAAAGAAAATGATTAAAACTTTTTCATGTGTATCTCACGAAATCATAATACTCTGGTTGCGTTTATTTACGAGTAGCGCAAAACATAGCTGATGAAATTATATGTAAACAATGAATGCAGTCGTGGGAAGATACTAAGTAAGTATACACAATGTACATGCGTGAGAGGACATACCGACAGACGAATACTTAGTTGACATCGCATTACGTAACTTATGGTGACACAAAATAATGGCCATATAATAGTAAGTCATGAGTTTTTACCTTTTCGAATGTAGCAGGGTGCAATTTCCTACATCGTTGCTGCCGCAGAATAGGTTGTATTTGTCGCAGAGTGTCTTCTGCATAAGCTACACAGCATAGGCTAACAAAGATGCAGTTTTGTGATTGCATTATAAACCTGTGGCACATAAGACATTCTGCGATACCCTCTGCGATACAGTTTCTGCAGTGAATTGCATCATTTGTGGGTTTGAGAATGATCGCCCGAATACTGAAACGTCACTCAAATATTTAAAACCTGTTTAAATGTATGAACAGCCCTTAAACTTACAATTTTCATAACCAAACGTCACTTTTGAGTATCTGAATATTTGAGTGACGTTTCAGTTTGCGGGCGTGTCAATTAGATGAAAAATACGTAAAAAGTGATCTTTTTCAGGCAACCTTTGGTTGGGTGGAAATTTTCTGTCGTCAACTTAAATGAAAGCTATACTTATGAAACTATTTACGACCTTGGTCTCAGATACTTTTTTAAATATTGTTCCTTATTCTATCAAAAACGAGGTGCGTAGTGGGTATGGTAAACATAAACAATATCTACAGTTTAAATCTGAGTCATTGGACACCAAATAACAGTTGCGATTCAGAATATTGACATTGGAATGCATGTTTCGAATTTCCACGCAACACGATCGAAAAAAAACCCCGATACTACGCCGGTCATGATTCATGAGCTTATAATTCGGAACTGGGGAAATTACATACTGCAGGGGGGAAGAAGGGGTGTGGAGAACGTTGCTGTTATTGCCGATATTAAGCACTGAAATATATAGGTGTATGTGTGCGTGTATTTTTTAAATTATTACACGTTCATGTACTAGGGCGATAGGGTGACAATACGCCGGGAAAGTCCGCGAGCCAATTACAGATACGACACGCAAATGAAATAACTTTCAGAATCTATGGTATATTGTCATCGTGTTTATTTATTATCTATTGATTTTAAAGGTTTTCATGTTGGGAAGTTTGAGTTATGGTTGTTCTGCAAAATACCTATGTAAATAATTGACTGAGTAGCAATGCCACTTGTACACAGTTTATTTAAGTGGGATTACAGTGAATATTTTACTTAGTGAACTGTATTATCCGCTCGCTACGTTGTTTTATTTATTTAAGCAGGTGCCAGCTGACGCCCGCAGGTCCACCTGCATGAAAAAAGGTCATAAAATAATCATAATGCGATTCAGGTATCCTGCCATCTGATTTCTGATGAAAGAAAACTAAATATTATGTAACCTTGAGCTGAAATATAGATAAGTGTTCATAGTAAGCAAATATTATTACGAGTTACAACTAAGTATATCTTATGTCCAACAACTGCAGAAGTATCTTAAACATTATTAGCTGGCATTACGACACTATTGCCTGAACTTTAACCTTCGTTGGTAATATGCAATACAACAATGTTTACTCACAAGTTAACATGCATATTTGTTAATATACAAATACGGTATAGTTTTATTCAAAGAGTTTTGGGTACATATTTACTTTACGACGTAAGCCGTCATTGGTTGTTATGCCAAATAAACGTCAGTCGTCACTGTCGGAAGTTAATTATAGTTTTTCGTTGATTTCACAAGAACGAGCGTAGGTAATTACAACATTAGATTACCTGCTAGCTCATTACTTGTTAATTTTCCAAGTAATTTGTGTTTATTGCCGAGTGTTAAATTGTTAGCTCGTCAGTGTAAGTGGGTAAATGTTCAAAAAGTTTCTTTATAAATTCATACAAACAGTATAAGTGTATGTCCGTGGCTCCACACGCATGTAATAAGCTTTCAAATTCAGAACAATTTAAAATAGTAGTCTATTTACCGCATATGTAAAGTATGGGTTCCTTTGGGTACCTGTGTAATGCTGCAATCACCAGAGCCCCTTGCGGTAACGTCAGGCAACTGTGTGAAATGTATGGAGGAATACGAAAACGTATTTCGAGTAAATTAATGTAAGGAACTGGTACTAGACACACAGAATACGCTCCTAGCGTTGCTGCGAATATACGCACTGGCAGGACGAGCGCCAAGACGAGCAGTATGACGAGTAACATAGCCACACTACGTGGCTCGCCATTTCCCTCGTTATTTCCCTTGCCACGCGTCTAGTAATTTGTTAAAGCTAACAAATAAACAGACTCAAAATTTATATTTTTGGACGTCGAAACTATGCTTACCTATTTATTACTGACATAAAATATTTCCTCTTTTCTTTACCTAAATTTATATTAAAATATTGCTCTATCATTTTTAGAATTTTTCTTTTATAGAAGTCATAGTATAACTCAAGTCAATAAATCTAATGAATAGAACCTTCTAACTATATGCACACATCTTGTATTCAATAAGAAATAAGTTACATAACAGAGTACTTTATTTACACTATAAACGGATACAGTGCGCGTACGCAGAACGCAGACCTTATGTCGCGATTAGCGCAGCCTTGCAAACGAGCTGCGCACGAGTCGAACCGACAACGACGACGTAAAGGCGACCACTCAACCATGTGCTTGTCGAATGGATATTTTGTTAACTAATTAGAATATGGTTAACTATAATTACGTCAAATATGTTTGCTATTTAATTTAGACTAATATAATAAAAATATCAATATGTAGTTACAATATTTAGTACATACTTGACTCTGGAGATTCCAATTATGTAATTTGCGTTCGGGTTGGAATTTAGGTTCAAATTACAGAATGATTATTCGTGGGACCAATAAAATGAGTGGGTGTGTAATACACCTCTGCTTACTTCCTTGGGGATTAAGGTGTGATTATAATGTGTGTATGTATGAACTAAATTTATTTAATGATATATCGACATCGTCCTCGTTGAATCAAAAGGGAGATATACACCTATTGATAGATATATATGTTAGTACATATAGGTATATACATATATATATGTAGGAAATAATATCATGTAGGTAGTTAGATGTACTAGTAATTCTCTGAGGCAGATATTAATTAGCCTTCTGGTGTAGAGAAGCATCGTTCTAGGGCGATATCTCATAATAATAGGTCTTTACCTATGAAATTGCCGTTTGGACTTTGGTCGACAATGACGAATTAAAGGTGATTGTGGAAGCCGGTGATACACAATCTACGGCTGAATTAGAACTAGAAGTAGCTTTCGACGTTAGCGTCAAAACAATATTGGTCCATTTGCGTCAAATTGACAAGGTAAAAAAAGCTTGACAAATGGGTGCCCCACGAACTCAATGATCGCCAGCGCGAAGTATGCGTCGAGACATGCCTTGCATTGCTCAACAGACACACAAATGAAGGAATTTTGGACCGCATTTTTACTTGCGATGAAAATGGATTCTGTTTGATAACCGCAAGCGCTCAGCAAGTTGGTTGGATCCTGGTTCAGCACCTAAATAATGCCTTAAACGAAAACTTACCCCTAGAAAAGTGATGGTCACTGTTTGGTGGTCTAGCGCCGGTGTGATTCATCACAGCTTCTTACCAAACGGGGTGAGCATTACTGCAGATGTGTACTGTGAAGAACTGAACACAATGATGGAGAAGCTGGCACATCTCCAACCAGCATTGGTCAATCGCTTGTCTCCGCTGCTCCTGCACGACAATGCGCGACCTCATACTGCACAGCAGACGGTTTCCAAGTTGCAAAAACTGGGGTTGGAAGCTCTCCGTCATCCGCCATACTCACCAGGCCTTGCACCTACAGACTACTACTTTTTCCAGAATTTGGATAACTTCTTGGCGGGAAAGAAATTCTATACCCGAGAGGCAGTACAAAATACCTTTGAAAAATTTGTTGCCTCCCGTCCAGCTGATTTCTTTAAGAAGGGCATCAATAAACTGCCGCTGCGTTGGCAAAGATGCATTGATTGCATGGGTGATTACTTCGATTAATACTCGTACAAATAAAAAATACATGAAAAAAAATAAACGATTTTTTTTCATACAAAACGCCAATTTCGTAGGTAAAGACCTAATATCTGCGAACATAGTATTAACTATAATTATACAACCTCTTTTGTGCTCTTGAAGTGTAAACCACAAAGCAATAATAAGGTAAATGGACTAGTAACCGCACAGTATCCAATGTTAACACGCGAAACTAACTAGTTAACTGGTTTTACCAGCTGAGTATCATATATTATTGTTTTAATGCTTTGCCCACAACTAAATGCATTTAAATGGTGTGATCTTTTCAGGTTAGTATGTAGTTATTTCAAGAGAAAAGATACATTTATTTTATTTTCATAATGATATTTCGAATTGTCAGTGAAAAAAATACGAAAATTAAAATGTGTCAATTCGGACAAGTGTTCGAGAAGCGTTTATCAACAATAAACTGGTAAGTTTCTATGTTATCACAATATTAAAATGAGTTGGCGTGGAAATACTGTTCAAATTAACTGCAAATTATGTACATGACTTTAGTAATCGATGTATTTGTTACAGACGCAGTTCGTCTTGTACTTATAATAATTAATAAATTAAATTTTATTATTTTGAATCTAACATTTTAGATACATACTCGTAGTTTCTTGTAATTATTATTTTGTTTAATGACAGAAGAGTCATCATCACATAATCAAGCCTATATCACATAAGAAGTTAGCAGAGGTTCGTTAAACACTCACAGTACCTAGAATGAAGAAATGCTAAACCACGCCTTTCCCCACTATTTTGTTCTAAGTTAAGGGAAGCGTCCTCATTAGGACCTCAGAAGAAGACAAAAGGTTGAAAATTATCCTGTGATTCGTATTATTTGCCTAGGTTTTGTTGAAATGTCGAACATAATTGCCGGAGCCTCTTCTGATATTTCGTGTAGATACAATGTAATGTAACTAGCCTCCTAGTAATGTAGCTAGCTGGATTTCTTTAACTTCGTAGATATTTTAATGTCCTACATTTGTCTGTGTCCTACGACCCTTGTCGGTTCTGTGAGCCTTAATATTAACGAGTGATATCGACGAAGAGAACGATTGCGTAAAAACCTGGTTGCGTTGTAACTATATCAGGGTTAACTGTAATACAAGCGCGAGATTCGCCGGCTTTAACGAGTTACGTGAAAATCAA
Source organism: Nudaria mundana (assembly GCA_963556515.1). Taxonomy (NCBI): domain Eukaryota; kingdom Metazoa; phylum Arthropoda; class Insecta; order Lepidoptera; family Erebidae; genus Nudaria; species Nudaria mundana. The sequence goes on from OY748293.1 coordinate 4,225,751, forward strand.
TAATCGATTCAACCCGTATATGTTCTTTTAACTTAGTTTCGGTTCAATATTCGTTTCGTTTTCTTGCATCAGTATATGCCATTCCTTTATATACCAATTTGTACTTATAGGAATAAATACAGTCTGTCTACGTAAGATTGAATAGACATTTCTCAAAAGAAAAAAAATTCTGAGTGTCACTGATTGGTGTTATTTTTTGATAAATTGTTATGATACCTAACAGTTATATTTAAGACATTGTGTTATACCTAGATTATACCTAGATTGGAAATCCAATAATATTCCCACTATTTATGACATAATAAGTATTTTATAGCAGGCGGCGGCGCCAGCAACGTACAATTAAAACATCTGTTAGCCGCCCGCGAAGAATATCCGACGTAATTTTACGAGTCATTAGGTTCACTATTACGCAATAAAGTAAATACCAATAGATTTTTTTGAATTGATCAATATCTAATTAAAAATATTATCTTCATAGCTCGTGTTTTGAGTGTCTGAGCCACAGAACAGTACCTACTTAGAAGAGGTTAAAAAGAGCTAAGGCAGGCGCGCCCCTAATTTTGTGAACGCTCATGTCTACCGTAATGTTTCTTTTCACCGGTAAATAAGTACTAAAACATTAAAATACCATGTAGTTATTACAATTGTATTATGTACTTGTAGAGAAAAACAACGACGACATCGCAAGCAGATGTAAAATTATACATTTCTTGCTTCTACTTAGTAGAGTTTATAAGTGGGAGAAAATCGGCGACACGCGTTGTAGTACAAATAAGGAACTACTAGTTATCACGACGAACTTTGTATAGCCTCAAAAAAAAAAAAAAGAATATATTAATATTTCGTGCAAATGTATGTAAATTGAAAAACGCGACGGACGTACAGACAGACACACAGACAAATTGTCGTATTAAATATATAGATTTCCTTTCTGTCTTCTTCTATTGTTCTGTGGTCTGTGCCATGTCCGAGCAAATAAGTTATTTTGATTATTATTTTAAAAATGGAAGCCAAACAATTACTTATTTATTTAAATTTATTTTAAACAATGATTTGTTTTCATACCATACTTTACAATTACTATATGGAAGCCATAAATCGGTACCACTAAGTGTTGAATACTAAAATGCAAATAAAACACAAATATACTGATTAGCCTTGACAAGGTACATAATTGTACGTGTAACTATAAAGACAATAAACTTGGTATGCTAATAAAATGGTATTATTACGTAACTGCAGTCAGGTAAGAAAGACATAACCGCACCTCATCTAACTTCAAATCGATACCATCGATAGTATCGAGTACGGTACGATCGCGTGCATCGTTGCAAGTAGTAATCGATTGTCTGCAACCGACTAGTATGTGGGTCAGCTTATATTGAAAGACACTGCGACACGTAAGTGATTTGATCCTATTGTACCGGTGAATGCATCTTATTGTTAGCTTGCGTGAAGATGTCACGCTTTAACTTGTGGAAAGGAGCTATTTTTAGTAAAGTAATTAGCAATCTACATACATATTATCCCCCATAGCTTTATTTATGACTAGTGGTCGCCCGCGACTTCGTCCGCGTGGTAGTTTGGATTTGTTCCCGTTCCCGTCGCGCCGCGTTATATTTTGAACAATTCACACAATATCTTTATAAATTATAGCCTATGTGTTATTCTGATGTATAAGCTATATTATTGTAAAGTTTCATTAAAATCCACTTAGTAGTTTTTACGTGAAAGAGTAACAAACATCCATCCATCCATACATACCTACATACTCACAAACTTTCGCGTTTATAAAATTTGTAGGATTACAAAACGTCTGTAGCACTAGATGGGGTGATGCAAATTCGCACATATATTATGATTGAAATAAATAGTCTTTATAAACATTGAGATAGTGATTTTGGGCAATACAATTCGAATTAAAATTCGGAAACGACTAAAAACTTATTTCAAGAGTCAGATTAAGTAGATCAGTAACCAAGACTTTATTAGTATTCATGAGATAACAGAAGAAAGAAAGGCAGAAAGAAGCCATCCCCAAAAATTCAGAACGCGTGAATAAATAAATTCATTTTAAATACATAATTATTATTCCATTACTTATTTTCTTCTCAGTTACAAAATACAGCACATGAAACATTATAAAGTAATATTCAAACGCGATACTAAACGGTACTAAAGGGAGCACACCAAATCCCAGAGCAGGTATGAATTACGTGCACAATAAAGAAATTAATGGCGGAACAGTATCGAGTTTATATCGTGAGGAAACCACAAGAGGCTTTTTAATCGGTTTGATATGAGGTTTTACTCTTATATTCTTCTATGCATTAAGATTTTTAAATTAGATTCCGTGGTATAGTTTTCTCGTTTCAGATCTCCAGGGTATATGTTACCGGGATATAAAAACATGCATTATGACCTCAATTTAAGGTAAGTTTAGGATGGAAAGAATGTTGCAAGAATTGACAGGAGCGTGAAGAATCACATCACTAGGTCGTCAAGTTGAGGGCCACTCTCTACAGTGCTTGTCTACTTTGAGATTCACCACAATCGCCAGACGTCGCCACGGATTACCTACAGGCAAACCTAATATAAAAAAGTACCTTCGGTCGAATTGAGAAACCTCCTCCGTCTTTGAACTCGGGTAAAACATAAAACATTAAAAATACTGAACGTAGAGTGTGTTATACACTTCTGATTACCCTATTCTATTTGATTATCCTGTTCTATTCCCTTGATTACCGTATTCTATTCTATATGATTACCTTTCTAAAGTGTCTAAAGTAAAAACGTAGATATAGATAATCTACTAATAATAGGGTTTAAAAACATAAAAAATAAGGCACTAATTTGATAATTGCACCTTTACCTTCAAATTTAAGTTTCACATACACGCACATAGACTTACATGTGCAGGTAAATTATTAGTAGGTACATATTATTGTACATAATACTCGACTTACATAAACTATAATGTCAATAAGTATGTTTGTCCAATATGACGTCATTGCACGTGAAGGTATTATGTTGTTTTTTTTGGCAAGTTAACACGGAAGACTAGTATCGATATCGACATAGGCGTAGGTATTTAAACTCTTTGGACGAATCTAGGGTCAGTATGGTAGGGTATTTATTTGAATTAGTAGTTGTCCATTGGTGGGTGCGATCATAATTTGACTGCTGCGGTGGCGTGGTCGGTAGTGCATCGGCTTTCGGCTCCGGAGTCTCGGGTTATATTCCAGAGTCGAATAATATTTTATATCTGTGTGCTACACAAATGTTTGTTTCGGAGTTTGGGTGTTATCTATGTATATTATTGTATGTATTTAGAAATTTAAATACGTTTATCAGTTGTCTAGATCCCATAGCACACGCTTATAGATTAGTTTGGGCTAGATGACGTTGTGTGAGTATATCCAAAAAAAAATTATTATTATAATTAAATATACATAATATGTGTAAGACCTTACAGCGCCACCTACCGGGTCCAATTGTAAGTACCTATATACCATCCTCAAACCAACCTTAACACACAATAAAAATTTCATTAAAATTGGTGCGTTATAGGGAAAATGATGGTGAAGTTGTACACCGCGTTATCTCAAATAGAAACAAATAAAATTGTTTTGTCTGTTTGTGATTCCAAATTAACAGCTTTTCACTAAATGTGGGTAAATTACCTACATTCGTTAGGTAAGCAAAGTCACAAATTATGACTTAGTAAGTAAATAGTACGCATGTGTTAGTAACACACATTGTGCTTTGCCTACGTGTCATGTTTATTAGCACTGATGCGCTATCTCGGCCTTCGGACACTAAACAGTACTGTTAGCACATCTAAAACAGGCCAGTGTGGCTGTTTAACAGTACCGAGTACAGCAAGAAGGTTTTAGTTTAAATATCAATACAATTGAGTACATTCAAACGCGAAAATGTTCTATTTTAATGTATGCTGCTTAAACGTATGTTTCCTCACGAAAACGCAATAAATAAACCACTTGAAAAACATTAGCATCAATCCGGACATTCGAATCGAAAAACTAGCAAGCAACGCCACAATAGAGGCCTTAACCTAACACACATCCCTCGGGAAATACAGCAGATGTTAAAAAAGCAAACCAAAAATACAGCCAGTACAATCAGTAACAAAACTCAAACACAACAAAAAATGTTTTATTAAAGCCAATTCGGAGGCACCACTGACAGTGCGATGAAAACGGCATCAACTTTTCACGCTTTTGACTGTGCACACGATTGTACGTAGGAACCAGCTAGCCCCTATTGTATCGCACTCGTAAATATTTGAAAAACGCCAGTGGTGCACTCGTACCAGTCGTATCTGTATAACTGGACTGTGAAGTTATATCTGATAGAACTTCTAAAGTATACGGTTCGGGCCACAAAACTAGCGATAAAGTGTGAGAACAAGAAAAAATCAAAACAAAAATGTCAAGTAACTTTTCACCATACTATCTTTTTGCCGAGACGCGACGTAAAGAATCAAAAGTCGAAAGAAAAAATTCATAGCAAGTCAAGTGGCTTAGGCTAAGTTAAAGTATAATGGAACTTTAACTTCTATGGTGTTTGAAAATAATTTTAACTTATAGATCAGGGAGGGACTCGTGGTCTAGTAGTAACCGACAATGCAAAGGTTAAGCAACAGCGAGTCAGGCCGGTCTTAGGATGGTTGACCATTTCTTAAGACATTGATACCCCTCCGTGCCTCGGAGAGCACGTTAAGCCGTCTCGGTCCCGGTTGTTATACAAACATTCGTTAGAGGTAGTTGGAGTCCTAAATCAAAAATCCGACTGTTCTAACTACAGAACTTCGATATTGCCCATGGGTTCTGGAGGTCACATGGCAGTCGCTTCACGGAAAATATCGAAGTTCAGCCGAATTGCAGTTAGACTGGAAAGCCGGCCCCAACAGCGTTGGGAAAAAGGTTCGGTGGATGAGATGAAAATAAATCGTTTTATGTAGAAAGGGTAGTAGAACAAAATGAAACCAGTAGTAATGAATTGTATCATGATACTCTAATCGTTACGAATAACTCTAATACAATAAAACATTAAGAACACAACATATTTTGGTTCAGTACTTACCGGGTTAACTGGAAACAATCCAATAAATCAATCAACACAAGACTAGGTACTTGGAACGTGAATGATGAGGCCATAAAATTAGCGATCACTGTCCACGGAAGTAGTAAAAGGCTAATAGTAAAATAAAACTAACCGTTTATGAATTGTGTCAGTATTCAGCGCTGAAGCAAGAAGTATGGTTTGTTCTTAACGCTTTATAATAGGGAACTTTGCGAAATAGGCTATTAATGTAAACTTATAGGCTATGAAATTAACAATAAATGGGCTTCGTAGTATCAAGTTCTGTATTTGTTATTGTTACAAAGAAGTTCTAAATTTGATATCACCGTTGATTTATTGATATAATAAAATAATTCGTTTGCTGTCCTAATTCAAATTAATCGACGTGACTGCTGGCGTTTTTATAAGTGAATAAAATTTGTGACATCGTTCGTGCATTTCGTACATTCGGTAGAAGTACTGCCACAGATAGATAGTATAGGTCCTGGGTTTTTATCACTAAGTTTCTCGCCAATAACTCATAGGGTCAAGTCCATGAGGATACCGAAAATATAAAAATCTATTTACTATTATGCACGCTCTTTTGATTTCAATCGATATTTTGGATCGCATTGGATCGTAAATCACTAAACCGATTAACGATCGCAGTGAATTGAGATGAATCGATATTTGCTAGATCCATTCTCAATATTAAAATGTAACATCAAAGTGAATCGATTAAAATCGAGGATGTTTATTAACTTAAGTAAGGTAAGTAAAGGCAGATTCTAAAGGTATGCGGATATTTAAATAAAAACTGTATTGTCATAGTCATACATTGTTCAAAAGGATTAAAAATTGGAAATACAATATTACAATAACATGTACAACATTTCTAAAAACAGTATACCACCGCAAGGACAGACGAAAAACGAAGAACGCTCAAAGCATTCCAACCTCTCTCTCACAAATGACATCATTAATACTCAATAACACGGTGTGTTCATGTTACGTGGAATTCTGTAACTAGAAGCACAAAGGAGACTTGCGACATCGACGGAGGTAAGCAACATGGAAATTGTAACATCAGATTACATGATAATAAATAACACTCGCACATTGTGCGGTGTATAATCACACCCATTTCACTACCACATTTTTTGATCCCAGCGGCAAGGCTATTGCCGTAAGCTGGGAACTTTTGTGGTTTGCCAGAACTTTGTATGTTCATCAGCAGAAGTACCACTTGCATGAGGTTAGCTTTTTTTTTTCTTTAATTCCGCGAGAACGCGGCCTCTCCCATGTCCATTGCTGCGGGCGTCTCTGGTAACAGTGAAGGCATTTCCAGTGGCACCCGACAGACTTTGGCCACCAATGTGGCCTCTTCGGGGGTTTGGTCGGAATGAAAATCCCGCGTCGTTGAGGTTGGGTTTCATTCCGCGTCGGTGAGTGAATCTGGTAGCGTGCTGTGGGGAAAAAGGCCCCGCAGAACGCAACCCTTCTAGCCTGCTTCTGTAAGGGGTAGCTACCCGCCGTCCTCAGGCCCCGATCATGGAGGTCGATGGTCCTGGGCGTAGATGAGTCTGCGGCGCCCTGGCCGCTGATTGTGGAACTCAGCGGGGAGGCTACGCTCCCTCTCCCTCTCGGCCGCCTTCTTCGCGAGCATGACTTGCTCGCAGAAGGACACGGCCGCGTTCCACATACTCGCGCTGGAGACCATGGCTTGAAGCATGGTTTCCAGCGAGAGGATATCCACGCCCAGACCCACTACGAGGTCCCGGCGCTGACTCGCACACGCTGAGCACTCTACCAAAGTGTGGAGTGCGGTGTCGTTGTCCGAAACCTCGCAGTGTTGACATCGAGGTGTGACCTCACGATGGATGCGAAACAGATAGCTACCGAAGCATCCATGCCCGGTAACGATCTGCGTCGCACGATACGTGAGGTCACCATACCGCCTCTGCAGCCACTCGTCCATGTTCGGTCTCACCGCCGCGATGACGGTTGTTCCCCACATTGATTGGTTGCTCAAGTCGCACCCTCCAAGTCTCCATGAGATCCTGGCAGATCGTGTACGGTACCCCCGTATGGTTTGACGGCCAAGGTTCGCAGTGGTCTGTTTAACAGAGTCGCGTTCACCCTGACTGCCAATCTATCCGCCCATACGGGAGCCCCGTATAAGGCCATACTCCGCACGATCCCCAGGTACAGTCTCCTGCAGAAGGCGTTTGGCGAAAGCGCAGCTGATGCCCCCGTCACTTTAGGGACCAAACTTCGTAAATGTGGTCCGAAGTTCCATCGGCTATCAAGTACGATCCCTAGGTACTTCATCGAGGGCTTGATGCCGATGCTAACACCTCCTACAGTTATGCTGAAATCTTCCGGTGGACCGTTCCGAGGTCCGAGGAAACAAAGAACCTCGGACTTGTGCAGGGCCACCTCCAGTCCCAGCCGCCGTATCCTACCCACGACTTGAGCAACATCCGTCGTGACCTTGAGTGCTGCCTCCTGATGCGTTGCACCCCGCGCCGTGACGACGGTTTCGTCAGCGTAGCACGTTACGCCAACGCCCTCAGACAACGCACCCCGCAGCACCCAGTCCGATGTTCCACAGAAGCATGAGGTTGGCTAGGGTATCTAAGATCCTGAAGTCCCACCTTACTCTCCGCATTAAAAAGTATGATACATTAAAAGAAAAATTCTTCGTCTGCGATTATATCTTAAAACAGGCATTTAAAGTCATTGAGGTGTTAATCTACTACGTAAATAGAGAAGACACTTCAACATGATTTTTCGGGGTGTGTTTAAAGCTCACAATTTCAACGTTAACAGCCGAATACTGCAACGTCACTCAAATATTCAGATACTTACTCAAAAGTGAAGTTTGTATTTGAAAAATAAAAGATTATGGGCTGCTCAAATATTGAAACAGCTCCTAAATAATTGAGTGATGTTTCAGTATTCGGTCGTAAGTTCATGTCCAGTCTGTAATAGAATCCATTTATGTTAATTTGCCAATTTTATAACATCGGACGACCCTTTAACTTGGAGAACGCTTTTGAATATACTCGTAGTTTGGACAATTTTGGTCATGGCCGGAATTTTGATCGTACTATTCTATGTAATGTTGACAATACTTGAACCTATGCTCATTTTTTTTTCAATCCGCGGTTCTACTTCCAATGCCGAAAGCTATGCTCATGGCAATACAAAAGTTTTATCAAGTCGAAAGGCGGCACGTCTATCAATTGTAAGCTGTTCCTTTAAACTGTACGTATGCAGATCTAGCAACAAATTGTTGTACAAGACTACAAGAATTCTCATTTGTTTTGTGACTGGAATATACTTAGTTGAGTAAGCAAACGTTGATGTGAATGAATGTTATTTTGTTTATGCCAAGTTGAATTACTTAATCAGGATCTTGGTAAAGTTCAGTTGTCAGATAATATGCCCGCGTCCTCGATAGTTCGTGGTGATTACAGATTGCAGGATCAAGAGACCCGGGGATTGGATTCGGGATTTCTAAGGCAGTGGGCGCAACTACTGAGGCAACCACATTACTAAATATTGACGATGTAATTCTAAATAATTCACTAATTTCTTTGTAAGTATACATTTTATAAGCAGAACAATCTTAGAGGTAATTCAAACAATCTAAACAATCACATGGGTTACATACAGTAAAACCTGTTATCTCTTTCACTCCACAGTTTTACTAAACTCTCGTGTTGTACGTTATCACTTTGGTATTAAATTACTTGGCAACGGTAGCCATGTTGGTTTTATCAAAAGCATCTAGGCAGGTGGGCTGATAAAGCGAATCGGATGTTGAACGGAGGTCTCATCGCGAGAAGGTAAGAGGCTTAAGCTGCGGGCTGCGGTATACCTTATTTTAATCTATGAAAATCCACTTGGCTTTTCATTGCGATAATAAATTGTGAATTATTACGCATTAACTAGCAGGCAATAAGAGTTAAAGAGTATCTATGATTTTAGAGAGTTAAATACAGAACGTTTTTTAATTGTAACTCCATTTTAAGTTTTTTTGAAAACTATAAAGACGTTTTACGCGAATGTTTCGATTTTGGTTTGTCACACATACTACCTTTTTTTTTTTTTTTTTTTTTAGTTCCGCGACCAAGGCCGCGGCCGCTTCAACGTCCGTTGCCGGGCGTCTCTGGTTACAAGCAGAACGTATTTCCAGTGGCGCCCGGCGGACTTTGACCACCTCTGTGGTCTCTGCGGGGGGTTGGGTCGGGATGACAATCCCGCGTCGTTGGGGTAGGGTTTTATCCCGCGTCAATGAGTGAATCTGGTTGCGTGCTATGGGGCAAAGGCCCCGCAGCACGCAACCCTTCTAGCCTGCTTCTGTAAGGACGACGGGTGGCGATCCCGCCGTCCTCAGGCCCCGATCATGGAGGTCGATGGTCTTGGGCGTAGATGAGTCTGCGGCGGCCTCGCCGCTGACTACGGAACTCGGCGGGGAGGGCACGCTCCCTCTCCCTCTCGGCCGCCTCCTTCGCGAGCACGACTTGCTCGCAGAAGGACACGGCCGCGTTCCACCTACTCCCGCTGGAGACCATGGCTTGAAGCATGGTCTCCAGCGAGAGGGTATCCACGCCCAGACCCACTACGAGGTCCCGGCGCTGACTCGCCCACGCTGAGCACTCCACCAACGTGTGGAGTGCGGTGTCGTCGTCGGAAACCTCGCAGTGTTGACACCGGGGTGTGACCTCACGATGGATGCGAAACAGATAGCTACCGAAGCATCCATGCCCGGTAACGATCTGCGTCGCACGATACGTGAGGTCACCATGCTGCCTCTGCAGCCAATCGTCCATGATCGGTCTCACCGCCGCGATGATGGTGGCACCCCACTTGGGTTGCTCAAGTCGCACCCTCCATGACTCCATGAGATCCTGGCGGAGTTGGGACCGCCGGTCATCGATTTCTCGAGACGCAGGCCTGTGGTCCCGCTCCAGCGCCTCCTTGCGCCATTGGAACAATGACGCAAGGGCTCTCGCTTCCAGGTCCCATGGAGGGGTCCCGGCTAGGAGACATGCAGCCTCTCCGGAGATCGTGCGGTAGCCCCTTATTGTTTTGACGGCCAAGGTCCTCAACGGTCTGTTAAGGAGCGTTGAGTTGTTGGCCGTCAACCGCGCCGCCCATACGGGAGCCCCGTATAGGGCCATACTCCGCACGATCCCCAGGTACAGTCTCCTGCAGGAAGCGTTGGGTCCCTTTAGGTTGGGCATCAGTCGCGAAAGCGCGACCGATGCCTGTGTCACCTTGGGGACCAAACTTCGGAAATGTGGTCCGAAGTTCCATCGGCTATCAAGTACGATCCCTAGATACTTCATCGAGGGCTTGATGCCGATGCTAACGCCTCCCACATTTATGCTGGAACCTTCAGGTGGACCGTTCCGAGGTCTGTGAAAACACAGAACCTCGGACTTGTGCAAGGCCACCTCCAGTCCCAGCCGCCGTATCCGACCCACGACTTGAGCAACACCCGTCGTGACCTTGAGTGCTGCCTCCTGGTACGTTGCACCCCGCGCCGTGACGAGGGTATCGTCGGCGTAGCACGTTACGCCGACGCCCTCAGGCAACGCACCCCGCAGCACCCAGTCGTAGCCGATGTTCCACAGAAGCGGCCCCAGGACCGACCCCTGCGGAACACCGCACGACACATCTCGCCGAGCTGGCCCGAGCCAGCTGGGGAAAGCTATGGCCCTCTCCGAGAGATAGGCCCCGACAATACGACGGAGGTAGAGAGGCGTTTCGTGATACACGAGCGCCTCCCTAACGCAGCTCCATGGCAAGGTGTTGAACGCGTTGGCGATGTCTAGAGACACCGCCACCACCACCTTGCCCTGTGAGACTGCTTCCTCCGTCAGGCTCTTGACGCGCATGATCGCGCTCACGGTGGAGCGTCCCCGACGGAAACCGTACTGGTTGTCCGCCAGGTCTGGCCCCACCGTCGAGAGATGCTCGACGAGGCGTTCCGCGATAATTCGCTCAAAGAGCTTACACACCTCGTCGAGCAACACGATCGGCCGGTATCCGGACGGTGAGTCCACCGGCCGCCCCGCCTTTCGAATCAGGACCAGTTTCCCCGTCCTCCACACCTTGGGAAACTGGCCCCTTTCGAGGCATGCGCTAAAGAGCCCCATCAGTCGAGGCCCGAGTTCTTCAAGGGGCAGGACCCATGCACGGCCAGGAATGCCGTCGGGTCCGGGGGCAGTGATTTTCCGGCGTTTAAGCCGGAGCACTGCCGCACCTAGCTCCCCCACCCTGACTTCGGGTACGTCGTCTTCACTGATGCTATCCGCGTCGGGCAGAGACGGAGCCATGCGCGGAGGGACGTGTTCCTCCGCGCTCGTCGGAAACAGGGAGCCCATGACCCGCTCCAGCTGCTGCGGCTGGAGACTCTGGGTCAGTGGGGGCGCCCTAGGTCGGAGTTTCTCCCTGACCTGTAGGTACGGGCGCCCCCATGGGTTCTGCTGCAGGGTCTCCAGGAGCTCCTCGCGGGCCGCCGTCTTGGCCCGCTTTATTGTCTCCTGGAGATTACCTTTAGCCTCCCTGTAAGCCTGATAAAGCTCCGCCTCTCGGGTTGCCGCGTCGTCTGGGCGGCGATGCCTCCGGCGAAACCTGGTGTACTGGCGGCGGGCGGAGATGCATGCTGCGCGCAGCTGTGCAATCTCCGGCGACCACCAGTACACCTGCTTCCTTGCCGGTCTGGGTGTACACATACTACCTACGTTAATTTCCATTTCGTTCGTCTGCGAGACCTTCCTGAATGCTCCAAAGAAAAATTTAAAGTGATCTGGAACCGGAGGTTGATAGCGATCTAGATTCAGGTTCGTGCTTTCCGGGAATGCTTGCTGGCGACTTACGTCACAACAATTTAAAGAAAATTGTGCATCCATTCAAAATCACGTCTTTGTCCCATAGATAGACCCCGGGGTAGAACAGCCAGTAATTTTGTCGTAATATTATCGTCTCCGGGCACTATGGATAATTTTCCAGAACATCGTCGTGCTGGTAAGGAAATTATGGCTACGGAGATGTTGATAGAGCTCCTTATTAGCACCGAAGCATAAAAAATGTATAAAGCAATCTTAGCTTTGAATGAATTTAAACATAAACAAACAATTAGGTAAGTAACAAGTTTTTCTTTCAAACCTGGCATGCCAGTGTCAAACACACGAACAAAAACTTTTCTTGGATCTACCTTCCGTAATATTTTTGAGAGGGCATCAAGTTACATAGTCCTTTTGATTATTTGGTGCGACTAAAGGCTTGATAAACAACGTTAAAACAAGATGAACGTATTTTATTCTGCTACTACGCCACAGTGGCTACCATTATATCGCCAAATTGGAACTACAGACGTAGAATACAAACACTTTCCGAATTAAATAATATTGTTGTGTCGTACAGAAGTTAATAGGACTAAGTATATTATATGTGAAGGAAAACGAGTAGAGTGCGTTGTAGGAAAATACGGAGAGAACTGATTCAATTCTGCATTTTAAAATAGGTACTATTTTAAAATGCAGAATTGAATCAGTTTTAATGAACACTGCCAGTTTCATTCTGATAAACTCCTGTTTTACATTGCTCTAGTACTTCTACATAATGTCCTTTATGTGTTATACTGTATTTTTTTTAGTAAACATGTTTATTTTTGGAACAACAATAATCTTACCTCTATTTTCACATCTTTAAATCCGATGAGTAAAGACGCGATTCGATTTTTAAATTCAAAGCATAAACATAAAAACGTTTACAATAAACGTGACCAGCTCCTCTTCATTTGTCTCTGTCACACAAGTTTAAAAATTATGCATCTGCTCATGTCTCTCTCACAAATCCTGCATTAAAATTACCCACCGCACATACTTTCCTCGGTCTTTGTCTCGTACAAGTCATACATCACTAGCATAGTAAGCACTGAAGAGCGTAAATCTCAGACTTCAAGTCGCAGGCATCCGCATTTGGTAGAAAAGGCATTGCGGGGCATGGAGCATCATGGCTAGGGTTGTCGTCGTTTGAAATAGAACATTGTAGAAATAGGATATTGTAGTTGTAATTTATTTTTGATAAACGACATCCAACCAATATACTTAATTTGTTTACTATAAATACAATCTAATTAACATTTTTTACGGTTAGATTTAGTAAGATTTTACATCACATTTCACACAACTGAGATTGAAATAGTAATAACCTGGAAATTTTATCGTTAAAACTGTAAACTTTATCCTTTGATACTCGTAGTATAACCCGTCATTATTAATCCATGTTTGACTGTGACCAATTAGCGTCAATTAATATAAACTGTATAGGCCGAATGACTAAGTCCCTAGAAGTATTCTACACGAAAGCCCTAGCAGGCAGCAGGACAGTAGTAGCACCCATCCCGTCTTTTGTTTTGCAACTCAATTAAAACTTGGTGGTTTGGGCAGACCACGCTTAGAAGGTCGTTACTTGTTAGTAAGTTAGGTCTATACACATGTCGCGAGTAGATCAGTCAGTTCAAGTGGATTTAGAGGGTACTATGTGCAGAACTTTTGATTTGGTTTCGTCGGTAAAACGGTTCGTTGAATGCTGGGAATTGGTTAAGTTTCCCAATTGGTGTTCTGTGTCAATTTCTGTACAGCGGGTTATTTACCAATGTTGACCAGAGAAAGCCATTTTATCGAAAAATCTGTAGTTATTTTTGAATCAATAATTTCTAGTAAAACCCTCTTATGGCGGTATTTAAAACGTTTTACAAGTCACTAGATAACCATTCCTTGTTTATATATCTGAATCAGAATTAGTAGTTACTTCAATCTTACAGATAAGTATGTCTTGTATAACATAGTAATAATGGAATGACATACCTAATTATGATTAGGTATATAAGGGTCGACCTAGGCGAACGTACTTCGATTAAATCGGAAATGTTTTGACAAAAGGCCAGGTCAAGAGTACCCATAACCGGAGAGCGTGCATGGAAATAGTAATAAAAGTGGAAGATGCGAAAGAAGTATGCCAGGATCGTGGCAAGTGGAATTTCATAGGCTCTGCCCCTACCCCTACACCTACTAGAGGCGTGACAGTATGTATGTACGTAATTATGGTTAGACGAAAAACAAGTTAACATCACACATGGTAAACAAACCCTCCTTCCACATGCAATAGATATAGGCTGTTTCAGGTCTGTTCAGAATGTTTAAAGACAGTCTCTAAGTCTCTACACCAAGATTATGGTTTAAAGGTTTTTATATGCAACTTTGCGTTGTGCGTCTAATAAACTACTTTATTTTTCTTCCGATCATCTTTAAGATATGTACAGTATTAACATCAAACTACTGCAGTTCAACTATTGCGATACATGCTTTATAAAAGGAACAAGTTGTAATTATTAACAGCACGCTCATAACTATAATCTCCGCGAGGTGAATCGCTTGTTTCTCGGTAAGCTAACGATCTTTATCAGAAGGCTGCGTCGGCGCATGTTTGTACAAGTGTTGCGTGTCGTTACGTAAACCTTCGCTCCTCGTGTTACAATGGCTCCTTTGTAGCGTTATATGGACGTTTTTTTCTTTTTTTTGGGTCGTATGTGTAATATGTTTTTGTTGTCGTTAGATATACTCGTAGTAACAATAAAAAGGTGTCCGTTATTTTTATGTTTACTTAGATGACGCTTTTTTAATGATTCGACAATGGATAATTTATTTTTAAACAGGCTGCGAAAAAAATGTGGTATTATGATTTTGTGAATTTACAGTAATTAGAGTAAAAAAAATATTGGTACATCTGATCCTCAATTGGGCGTGCGTGTTCAACGTTAGGTATAATGTGAAGTCAGCCTAAGAAACTGAAACTCAACAAGATTTGCTCTTTGTAGCTTTTCGAAATTATGTAGGCATGAATTGTGTCACTTAGATACAAGTGTACAGTTAACGAGGGGTAAGCGGAGCTTTGCATTTTTGTGTGAGTGATCACGAAAAGTAGAGTAAAAACTCTTTTTGTAGCTGTGTGTACAACACATGTGTGTAAAAAAGGTCACATATACGTTCACGTACACTGCACTCACACAAATGTAAAGTTGAGCGTATCCCTCGCGAACTGTACTTTAGTGACAAAATTAATTAGAAACTGTCGCTATCGTAAATAATGACAAAGTAGAATGCGGATAAGTCTATTATATGCATGCAGGTACAAGTGATAACATGCACACACATTAGTAGGTACATTGTAAATACAACTCACACATGCGTATGTTAACCTGTGTTTCTAAAACCAACAGCGATGGCGACAGTCATTGTTGAAATACAACAATTTATGAGTAACGTGTCGATTTTCTTAACCAACTTTATACGCCTACCTTAATATTTGGTAGAGGAAGAAAAACAATAAAAAGGAATGCACTTGTGTAAACAACTGTAAGTATCTCTTATACTACATCAGTTTTTTTTTATTTATTCAAGTAAATAAACAATGACACATTACTTAATATTGTACTAGAGAAATATTCACAAATTCAATATAGCAATTGTGACACCAACGACATTTACCGCATATATGAAAGAAGTTACAGGATCGTCGCTAATTTCTCTAACTACGAGTATTACAATTTGTATTAAAAGATTCTACTAGGCGATACATTATACATCGATACAAATTATTTTTTCTTGGTGTCTCGTATAATTTGCGTATGAATGTGGCACTTAATTTATCTTAAACTAGCGGACGCCAGCGGCTTCGCCCGCTTGACAAATTATATACACAAAAACCTTCCTCGAGAACCACTCCATCCATTGGGTGAAATGCGCATCAAAATCCGTCGCGTAGTTTTAAAGATCTAAGCATACATACGGAACGGGCGACTTTGTCTTAAACTTTATTATGATAAATTACAATATATGATTAAATTTAGAGCTTTACCAATGATATAAGTTGTTTATATTATGTAGTATATGGTCATAAAACTCCAAAAATATAACTACAGAAGGCTCGAGCCAAGTTAGGAGCAAGTCATGTAATTTTTGGTTTGTTAAAATTTTTGTTTAACACTTTAATTGGATGAAATGAAAGAGGTAAATTTTCAGTGTTACAAGTTTTCAGTGTTGCTTGAGTCAGTAGAAGTGATTCAATAGATATATTTTAAAAGTCAATAACTTAACTTTTATAACGATTTGTAAGGTTTAAATCTCGACTATGTTATAACCTATGCCAGTTGTCTTCCAGTTGTAAATTCTAAATGCCTTAATTAATTCACATTTACAAATGTGTGTATCTTTAGCTTGAATATACATTGCTTGCTGCAAACCTGTGCAGTACACAATACTATGTTCTAAGTGAGCCGTGTAAACCTTAACAGTTGAACTATGGTAAAATGTCGAAATGGCATGGATGTGCTCGGCACGTGTCGCTTTGCCGGTCGTTAGGGTTGGCAATTTACGATTGACAATTTTAAAACGCAATCCTTTTTATGAGGTTAACAGAACTATTCTATCCATTTTGGTAGTATTCGGTTAAATACAAAACCAATTGTAAAAAATCATAATCTTAGTACCTACGCTAAAATAAAATAAAATAAAATAAAATAACGTTTATTATCTTTGAAATTTTCAGAAAATTATTTAGATTCGTCAGAAGTTGGTGTGACTCTACCGAGGGTTCCAAAATGCAACGAGACTGAGAAGAGCCCTCAAGAAACTCAGCTCGGCTTTTTTCAAAATATTTCATCTTAAATCTAATACAGAGTTATTTAGAAAGGAGCAATTCGTTACGTTGTTACAACCAGGCCGCCTTGTCATCTAAGAAATCATTAATACTATAATAAGCTTTATGGCACAATTTACTTTTTATTAGTTTTTTAAATTTATTGACAGATAAATTTGCTATTTCGGTTGGCAATGTATTGTACATTCGAATAAAGTTCCCCGCAAAAGAATTACTCACTTTATGAAGCCTAAATTTAGGAACAGCCAGTTTATCCTTATTTCTTAAGTTTAGATTATGATTATCACTATTTTTCACAAATTTACTTTTGTTCTTGTGGGTATACAATAAAATTTCATAAATACGCTGCTTACATTAATCATTATTTCAGGTAACTGGTGGATGGAAAGAGGATCACAAAGTTTTTTTTTAATAAATATGTTAAGACAATTCACACAACGCCATCTAGTCTCAAACTAAGCAAAGCTTGTAATATGAGTACCTACTAGATAAACTGATATAAATACTTACATACATTTTTTTTCGTAAATAGATGTACATATTATACATAGGAAACATCCAGATTTCGGAACAAACGTATCTGTCTTCACACAAAATTTGTCCCATTGGGAATCGAAGACTCCGGCATCGAAAGCGGATGCATTACCGACCACGTCACCGAATCAGTCAAAAGTTTGTTCCTTTTTAATAAAAAACGGTAAGAAACACTCTCGGACTGATCGTATAATTAATTTTTTAATAACAATGTGTATGTTTATAAATTATTGTACCAGCGAATACCTGGTCCATTATACATCCTGATGTTTACAGTGAAATTATTCTTCGTTGTTTATTTATTTAGTACGACAATGCAAACAGACAGTTGCGGAATGCGATTGTACTTAGTCAATTACACAGATTATTTATCGATGCAGATAGATGATTGTTTGAATATTATTATGTCATAGACTTCTTGGCTAAGGAAATGCAGTATAAAGAAAAAGTACCTACCTAATATGACTGCCTCGGTGGCGCAGTGGTATGAGTATGCGACTTCCGGCTCTGAGGTCCCAGGTTCGATTCCGGGTCAAATCAAATTATTTGTGTGATCCACAAATGTTTGTTTCGGAGTATGGGTGTTTTCTATGTATAATATGTATGTATTTAGATTTAGATTTAGATCCCATAGCACAAGCTTAATTTGGGCTAGACATTGTGTGAGAATGTCCAAAAATATTTATTTATTATTTATAATAGGAGTAAAAAGAATCTAATCTGTACCATAATTATAATAACATACCTATCTCCTATATTTAAAAATAGTGGAAGCTTGTTAAAGGTATTAGTTATATATTTTGCAATATGAATCTCAAAATCGATTTAATATTTGTTACCTCATATCTTTCGGCTTTATTTTTTACGACAACTAGTTGGTCCCATTCGGTAATTGGATTTCCGTAATTGGAAGTGGGGTTTATGTCAATGTTTGACATGTTTTTATGTAAATGTAATCCTAAAGTTGTCTTTAGAATATACATTTACATAAAACCCTGTTATAAAAATTCTATATAAGTAATTTAATAATTTTTATAAATATCACCCCTTTAATAACGCACCCCGCATTAACTACTTCGGTTTCAGTAGCATCACATAAAACTAAGTAACTAGGAGTCACGTTAATAGCTTTGTTCCACATTTCTGTAAAGTGGATTAAATATACGGCATACGACTATCGCAAGTACATTGTAATGAAGTCATTAAAACTATTAATATGTAAGTACTTAGTACTTTACAATAATACTACAAAGTTTATTTATTGGTTACCGTTAAGCTGATGAAGCGTGGCGGGTAATTGCAAATGATGTCATAAATTCATTGTATTTTTTAATTATTATCCTACAAACATATATTATATAATCACGCTTGTTTTGCCAAAGGGGCAGGCACTGGCATATGATACGCCCACGTTACTCATGTAACATATTGATCGGAATAGATGGCGAACTTGTTGCCACCACCTGGGCACATACATTTCATATCCTATCCTGCTTATTCTTAAATGTAAAAAATTGTCAGATACTCAATCAGGCGAAAAATTAAACATTTTCGTCTGAAAATCGACATTTAACAAGTCTCTCAAATCTATTTCCTGGATTTGCACACAAGTTCGTGGAAATTGGGAATAAAAAATCTACGCGAGCCGCGTGTTAAAAATGTCAAGATGATCAAAGATCAAAGAAAAAATAACGCCTTTTTTCAACCTTGGTAGGCAGTCATTTTTTTGTGGAAGAAATAAAAGTGAAGTAAGTAAGTAAGTGAAATTGATTGTGAAATTTTTTAACCTTCAGTTAGACAATGTTAGTTCGATTTCTTTTCATAATAAAATGTAATCTCATCAAGGATTCAACAAAGAACTGCTACAAAGTCATTGTTTCATTCTCATTTCATTATTAATATAATACAGCCTCACCATTTCATAATTAAATGGAAATTACATTGTAAGCGAACTTTATGTTTTAACTTAATTTCTCACTGTTTCTGAATAATACCAGATTGACTAAAAACTTTACTTATTTGACGAGCTAATTTTCTGTCTGGTGGATAAAACAAAGCAATAGATGCATGTTCTACACATTTAGTCCACACACATTCACAGACACGGACTTGGAGTTAATGATGAGGCTAAAGGCCGAATAATGAAACGTCACTCAAATGTTCAGATACTCAAAAGTGTCGTTTGTGTATGAACTCAAGTTTAAGGGCTGCTCAAACATTTCAACAGCTCCTAAATATATGAGTGACGTTTCAGTATTCGGTCGTAAGATTGAACTTTAGTCAACAGTACGATGGAAAAACGATCCATGTTGAATTTAGTAAAATAAAGAGATAGAGTAAGAGATAGAAATGATGCTAGAAAACGCAACAGTATGAATGGGTATAGGTTCATACAGATTAATCAATGCGGAAGCTCTGTGTAGAAATCGTATAGGAAGTCTTGAACAAAATTCAGGTTTATAGGTAACGTGCGAACATGCATGAAAACTCATATAGAATGGCTGTTCGAATTTTGGTTCTGATTACAGAATGGTTATTGATTTTTACAAAGCAACGCGGGGTATGTAGGTACCTTTTGCCTATCTACCTCAATGGGAAAGACTAATCATGCATGACTAGATACAATGATAAAAAAACAAACAAACCATAGTGTATATTTCTGTAATCAAAAGCATTCCTAGATAGCACTGAGTATAATCGCATAGAAGTACAGAACCAGAGGAATTCCAGTTATACCTCGCGTCACATAAAAATAACGCTGACCTTCAAGCTGCGCAGTAGTCTCGTAATAGTATATGGCGAGTAAGAGCGGGAATACCGATGCGCAAACACACCCCTCCACTTCCGCTCTGCGTTCTTTTTACGTGAATACCAGTATACTTACCTAAATTATACCTACTCTTAAACATAATAAGTATCTACAAATAAATATAAAGCCTATCATAGTTCATAATCTACTCGTAATTCTGCCACCAACCAGTAAGATTTTCATCCGTTACTTCCGACGTTATTTAGATATAAGAGATTAATTCGATTCTCCTGGCCCTTAAATTCAGCTTCCACCCCAGCGGGTTAATAAAACCCATCAGTAAATTTACTTTTTTCAACACAATTGAACAAGTTTCCGATATCGCACTACTAAGTAAAGGTGTTGATACATCCAATCCATCATGCATGTCTCTATTGTCACCAAGAGCCGTACTCGAGTTAAATTTAAACACTCGACCGACTAATTAATGGTTACATGTCAAAATGGTCGTACAGTTCTACACTGAGGATAATTTGAAACAAGGAAATAGTTTCAACTAGACATTATTATCGAACCGTATGGAATATTTAATTATAAATGCTGTTCAAATACACACCAGTGATGTGTTAACGTTTTATTTACATTATTAAATAAGTTATTGAAATAAATTAACAGAGATCCAACTTATTGCTAATAACTATTACATTTATCTTTAAGTACCTACATATTATAATTACTATTGAACACAAAAATCATGTTTCAATTCAAACAAAGCATTTTTCAGTTCTTGAGATAAATGCGTTTAAACAATTTAGTCAGCTTCATAATATGTATTATTATTACTTTATTATAGCAATAATCTATACTGTGCTTTTGGCATAATTACGCCACCACTCATCTCCAGTCGTTGCATTTCGCTATCAATCACTTTGATCCATTTATATTTTTATGTAATTTGTTTTTTTTGTAAATTTTCCCAATTAAGGGACGGGCTCAAGTGCAAAGGTTATACAGCCTAGTCTTCAGTCATTTCATTTGTACAAAGAGTTGTTAAGGATGTCATGATTGCGATTCGTGCGCTAACAGGAATGTTTGCTATAGATGAGTAGGAACACACGATTTTACGTCACTGACACGTTCTAAAACACAACCTTTTTAGACCGAACGTGTCGTATAGAGACTTTCACTGTTCAGAGCCAAGTAAGTGGTTCGTTATAGTAACTCCCAGCGGAGAGGAGACTCCATCCAATAAGGGACGCAAAGTAGACGATTTTTAGGGTTTCATACCCAAAGGGTAAAACGAGACCCCATTAGTTAGGCTCGGCTGTCTGTCCGTCTGTAGCAGTCTGTACCTCATGAAGTGTAATAGTTAGACATATTTAAATGTATTTCTGTTACAACAAATACAAAAAAAACAGAATGAAACAAATATTTAAGGCTCCCTTACACCAAACATGATTATTTTTCCGTTTTTATAGACAACGGTACAGAACCCTTAATGCACGCGTCAAAAATGTGTCCTTAATGCAAAATATGGTAGTAGGTATACCCTTGCTAAAAACCGTATAATTTTTGAGGTTTCCTTTATATGGTTATCATAAACTAATCAATAGCTTAATGTAGGTCTTCGATATAGGTTAGTTACTTCCAATAGAGATAATTTAGCAATACATTATATAGTAAGGGATATAAACGATTATAATTTACGCGCAATTAGATTTATTACATACTTAAACTGAAAAAAATAACAAGACTATCGTTGGTTTGTCACTCACTCTTCCTACTAAAGTTACAAAATAATGTTAAGTAATCACATCTAAGTGGTTACCTGCTAATCAACGGATTAGTGACAATTGGCTGGCCTTGGTATTTTGAACCAAAAAAAAATACAGACGAAAAGTGTGCGCAAATGCCTCTGCCAATCCCCTCGGGGAAACTGGTGCGTTTATATGTATGTATGTATGACGTCAGTCTTGAAATACCTAATCGATTTGTAATGCATGGTGACTATCATTTGTTTCTTTTTCTTTTCATTTAAACGTTATCGTATGCGTCAAGAGCGTTTTGCGGTTTCGCGTAATGCGTACTACAATTACCTACCTACTGGGAAATAGTTCACCAGTTAAAACAGTGGGAATCCCAGTGGAAACATTCGGAAACACATGTTTATAGAATGTACAAAATTACTTGAATGGAATGAACGCGTTATTGTGGTCTCAACCGACTACGCCACCGAGGTAATCAATACTAAATGAAGACACGTTTTGGGTGTATTAGGATGTAACATTCAAATAGTCAGCATGGGAAAGTCGGTAACTACGAAACATACAAGTATCTGTTCTTAGGAACTATGTAATCGATTTAATAGTTTCAGACTTTCCCATACGGACCCTTTTGAATGTTACATTCTGTATAATGTATTATGCTCCAGTGTAATATGGATGGGAGGCGTTAGCATCGGCATCAAGCCCTCGATGAAGTACCTAGGGATCGTACTTGATAGCCGATGGAACTTCGGACCACATTTCCGAAGTTTGGTCCCCAAGGTGACGCAGGCATCGGTCGCGCTTTCGCGACTGATGCCCAACCTAAAGGGACCCAACGCTTCCTGCAGGAGACTGTACCTGGGGATCGTGCGGAGTATGGCCCTATACGGGGCTCCCGTATGGGCGGATAGGTTGGCGGTCAAGGGGAACGTGACTCTGTTAAACAGACCACTTCGAACCTTGGCCGTCAGAACCATACGGGGGTACCGCACGATCTCCGGAGAGGCTGCATGTCTCCTAGCCGGGACCCCTCCATGGGACCTGGAAGCGAGAGCCCTTGCGTCATTGTTCCAATGGCGCAAGGAGGCGCTGGAGCGGGACCACAGGCCTGCGTCTCGAGAAATCGAGGACCAGCGGTCCCAACTCCGCCAGGATCTCATGGAGTCATGGAGGGTGCGACTTGAGCAACCCAAGTGGGGTACCACCATCATCGCGGCGGTGAGACCGATCATGGACGATTGGCTGCAGAGGCAGCATGGTGACCTCACGTATCGTGCGACGCAGATCGTTGCCGGGCATGGATGCTTCGGTAGCTATCTGTTTCGCATGCATCGTGAGGTCACACCCCGGTGTCAACACTGCGAGGTTTCCGACGACGACACCGCACTCCACACGTTGGTGGAGTGCTCAGCGTGGGCGAGCCAGCGCCGGGACCTCGTAGTGGGTCTGGGCGTGGATACCCTCTCGCTGGAGACCATGCTTCAAGCCATGGTCTCCAGCAGGAGTAGGTGGAACGCGGCCGTGTCCTTCTGCGAGCAAGTCATGCTCGCGAAGGAGGCGGCCGGAAGGGAGAGGGAGCGTACCCTCCCCGCCGAGTTCCGTAGTCGGCGGCCAGGGCGCCCCAGACTACGCGACTACGCCCAAGACTATCGACCTCCATGATCGGGGCCTGAGGACGGCGGGATCGCCATCCGCCGTCCTTACAGAAGCAGGCTAGAAGGGTTGCGTGCTGCGGGGCCTTTGCCCCATAGCACGCAACCAGATTCATTTCTGACGCGGGATAAAACCCTTCCCCCAACGACGCGGGATTCTCGTCCCGACCCAACACCCGAAGAGACCACAGACGTGGTCAAAGTCCGCCGGGCGCCACTGGACATACCCTCTGCTAGTAACCAGAGACGCCCGGCAACGGACGTTAGAGCGGCCGCGGACTTGGCCGCGGAATTAAAAAAAAAAAAAAAAAACAAAAAAAAAAAGTGTAATATGGAAGGCAGTTCCTCGCTCAGTAAGTGGTAACCGAAGGCGCCACTGGAAATACGTTCTGCTTGTAACCAGAGACGCCCGGCAACGGAGGTTAGAGCGGCCGCGACCCTAGGCAGCGGAATTAAAAAAAAAAAAACCAAGTCTTATTTAAGATGGACATGATCATTTCTTAAGACATTGAGACTCATGGAAGCAGTCGTTAGGGGTAGTAGGAGAGATTTCCGGCAACCGTGATCGGGGCCTGATCAGAGCTATCCTTTTAGATGCATGCAGGTCAGGAGGGCGGCGTGCTGTGCTGTTTCCGCCCATGCACACCTCTTTCACCGACGCGGGATAAAACCCACTTTTACTTTGTAAAAATCTATTAATTCGAATTCAGATAAATAAAAATTTACTTCACCTAATTACCACAGATTGTTAATAACATAACGAGCGATAGAAGAGGTAGAGAAGTATTGTTTTTCAGTGGACGTATCGGTCAATGTCAGACACGCTTTCAGTTTCAATTTGAAAGAAAAAAGATGCAAACGCCAGTAAAAAAAGTCTCCAACGCAATGCATCATCATTCATAAATGCTTCAAGGCTACGCAAGTATAACATCTACATAATAATAGAATGTAAATTGAACACAGAATTGTATCTATATAGAGATCGTGTGCATACTGTTCAGGACTGAATGAATAGGGGAACTCCAAACCTGGAACATGGTAGGGGGTTGGGTTAGACGGCGGCAGCCAGTAGGCGGCGCTGATTGCCGGATAGTTGCTACCACCCCTGACTCCGCCCGCCTTACCGCGGGCGCCGCCGGCCTCACCACGCATCCTTAACACTTCACAACACATTCACAATCACATAACGCGAATAACGTCTGCATTGAACCGCGGCCGAGACACAACTGAGTCAACTGACAACACGCGTTATAGCGACCGATAGTGAGCCGTGAGGTGCGCGGGCGCCGACTCTGACGGTCGATCAGTCATTCCTCGTGGTGTAGTGTCACCTAAGTTCCCTCCGTCCCTCTTATCTTCCTCCGCCCCCCTTTGATCGTCTGTCAGCGGCTAATGAGGGCCGTCCTGCTGACTAAACAACGTCACACGTTTTTCAATTGCATCGCTCTAATGTTATTATCTGCCAAGTGAACATTTTAAACACATTGCACAAATGAAATAGGTTTTCATTTGTGCTTAAATGGCATATAATGTGTAGCTAATCTTATCTATACTTATATTATAAGACTGAAGAATTTGTTTGGTTTGGACGCGCTAGTCTGAGGTAAGTACTAGTTTTAACTAAAAAAATCTGTTTTCGTTGAATAGGCCATTTATGGAAGAAGGCTGTACGCTATATAACACCACGACCAATTTGAGCGTAACAGCAATAAAATATATTACGAAAACGGGAACGCGAACAAAGTTGCGGGCGTCCCCTAGTAACTAGACCTATGTATGAAAACAAAAACGTTGTTTATAATTTTTGCAAATAATAATTTACAGCCAGGATTGTTAAGGACATGTAATGTGATAGGAATCGAGTTGCGTAGTAAATAAGACCGTTAGATACAAAATTGAGGAAAATCCATACTCGTATCATTGTCCTGTCCATACGCAACAATCACGCACAGTCTGAATAATTTGTTACAATTCAACAATTAATATTCATAACGACTAGGGTCTTCAGTTCTTATAGAGAGGCTTGCTAGAGGAGGCCAAGTCAACCATAAATTTAAATTTCATTAGATTTTTAAACTACAGATTTGAATTTGAAGATGGTGAATTATGCTTAGTCCAAACACGTTGCACTATCAAAAGCTAGTTGTAGAATCGTAGAATAACGAAAAAGAGTAACAAAAAATATAAATGTACAAAGATAAACGTATGTTCATACTTCTGACGCAAATAACACATAGATACATCTGAAACCCTGCAACAGGTGGTCGCGAATACCCATTATGCAATGCAAGAATAATTTTAACAAAAAATGCAAATGTTGTACTTAAATAAAGTAATTTCGAGATAGAGTAAGTGACTAATTTTGAGTATCTAATACTCAAACCAGCTGGTTTTCAACTAAAAAATCAGATAAATCCTTACTGCATAAACTTGCAATTTTAAGCAATTACCAGTTACTTAAATATTCAACTAGTGTATTGTTGAAATACACATTCTCATTCCAACGTGTCGGTTATTTTATTAATCAAGACAAGGTCATCATGAGTTAAGTGTCAAGTATTTCCGCTTGTTACCTGATATCACTTGCAATCTTTTTGCAACTTACTCACCACATCACACAAACAAAACCAGGACCTACGTTAGTAGTCTTCTCCTTAGGAAACTGTCTTTTAGAACGTGGCGGTAGATTCACAAACTTTTATAAGTGCCTATTAATTAGGGCCCTACGCGAACACAATTTAATTTTGAATCCTGCCAGTGTATTATTATATACAAGCGGCTGGAACAGGTATATTATACACTGAGTTGTCAACAGTAACTTTGTGTGTCCAACGTAACAGAAGGAGAGAGTAATGCCTCTAATCAGGAACTGTCATATTTGCAGACCTTATCCTTTGATGGCCAAGACTAAGAGTGAGATTTATAAACCGTACTTGGATTTAACTCAATCTAGGCTTAGTAAAATCTTGGCTAAGCATATGATCAGCATAATCTTTGATTTGGAATTTATAGTCATTATGAACTAAGCTTATGCTAAGACCATGCTAAGACAAATAATGGTAACAAGCTACGTTACTATTTATGCATTATTTTTTAGGTTGATCTGTAAGATATAAATAGTTAAATTACTTTTAACCGGCTTCCAATAAAGGAGGAGGTTCTCAGTTTGACTGTACATGTTTTTTTAAATCTTTGAACTGGGTGAACCGATTTTGAAAATTATTATTTTTATTTTATTTTTATTTTTTATTTTATAATTTTTGTGCATAACAAAAAAAGCAAGAAACAAAAGTACAAAAGAATAAAGTGAGCATAGTACAAGGGCACTACTTATTCTTAAAGGAATCTCTTCCAGCAGGCCTGAGAGGAGAAGTAAGAGTGAAAAGGCTAAGTGTGTGCAGTGCAAGTAAATAAATAAACCTACATAAACTACAAGTGGTCGCCCGCGACTTCGTCCGCGTGGTAATTTGGATTTTTTCCCGTTCCCGTCGCGCCGCGTCTTATTTTGAACAATTCACACAATATTTTTATAAATTGTAGCCTATGTGTTATTCTGATGTATAAGCTATATTATTGTAAAGTTTCATTAAAATCCATTCCGTAGTTTTTACGTGAAAGAGTAACAAACATCCATCCATCCATACATACATACATACATACGTACATACTTACAAACTTTCGAGTTTATAATATTAGTAGGATGGGTGCTATAATACATAGATAAATATATACTGAGCTATATATACAATACTTACATATACTACCATATATAGCTAGGGTAAAGAGGATAGATAATGTGTTTTGACTTTACTTTTAAAGAGAGGAAGAGTTTTACAGCTTTGTATATCAGGGGGTAGTGAGTTCCACAGCCTGACCGCATGAACGGTAAAGGAATAGGAGTAGAAATCGGTTTTGTGGGAGGGAAAGTTTAGGTGGTACATGAGGTGAGATCTACAAGGAGTACGGGGAGTGTTCATGTAGTAGAACCGCTCCCACAGGTAGGAAGGATAAGCCGGATTATGTGGGATATTATAAAGGAGACATAATATCCGAGTGTCTCTCCGAAGACGGATTGGGAGCCACTTGAGTTCCTTGCGAAATTGTGAAACATGATCATACTTACGGAGATTAAAAACAAAACGGATACATAAATTTTGCAAGTTACTTTTGCAATTACTACTTTTGCAATTTTTAATGCAAGCTACTACTTCGGATTAGCTCATTGAAGTGGCAGTGGGCGGGACACATAGCGCGCAGAACAGATGGCCGATGGAGCAAAAAGGTTCTGGAATGGCGACCGCGTACGGGCAAACGTAGTGCAGGACGCCCAACGGCCAGGGGAAGGACGACCTCATCAAGGTCGCCGGGAAGCGCTGGATGCGGGCTGCTTTAGATCGGTAATTCTGGAAGTCTATGGGAGAGGCCTATGTTCAGCAGTGGACTGTGTGTAGCTGATATGATGATGATGATGACTACTTCTCTAATTTGGTCCCAGGCCGACAACTATTTGGTTCCATTCAATTTGGTCCCAATCCAATAATTATTTGGACCCATTTAAAAATTTCAAAATCGGGTCACCCAGCCGATATAAATGAGGTAACAAATATTAAAAAAACATACAGTGGAATGAGAACCTCCTCCTTTTTTGGAAATCGGTTGAAGAGAATAAGTAAGTATGTTGAATTACATATTTTGAGAAAAGCAATTATTTTTATTAGGTAGAGTTATTTCTGAGTTTTTCGTAAGTTTTTGTGAACTTAGACTTGGCTTGGCTCAAGCTAAGACAAATACGAAGATGGCACTATAAATGTCGATTATGTCTCAAGTGCAAAGTAATGGTAAAGTAACCGCAAGTACCTACGCTTTATAGATCTCAGCCTAAGTGCATCAATTGGAGATTAGCTTAGTGTATGTTCATACTAAAATATTTGTCATTGTATGGAATATAGTTAATTCTGTAAAATATTGGATAACTATAATAAGTTACACAAATTGCCGATAAAAATCCGCATCGTTCGAGAACACGTCGGTCGTGATGGAATACCGAACGAGGCTGTGCTTGTAGAAAATTGTCATGCTGAGCGGGGATTTGTACGTGCTCTGTGTGTTAACGTGTTTGTTGGTACGCCGTGTTGACGTTTCTGTAAGAATGACAGTGACAGTGACATTTCGAATGCTGTTGTTTGAGAGCTGGCAATTATTGCATCCTTAAAAAAAGAAACTGGCAAAAGAACAAAAGAAGACATAAGAAGAAGAACCAAAAAAAAGAAGATTCGGCATTCCATTGCCTTGAATAAAAAATACTGAAGAGCTGGCAGTATGGTCAACCGACCTTCGCCTGTCCCAATCGACGAATTTGAAAACCACAACGAATGCTGTTGAAATGTGCTATGGCGCCTCAGTCATCTTCATCTATAGTAAGACTGGCAAGTGTTCTTAGAGTGCCCTGGGGTTAACCTTTCAAGGGCCTTCCCGGGTGCTTCCATTTTAGGGATAAAAAGTATACAAACAAATAAGTATTCTAAGTTAATCTGTAATTGGTTTATGTTCAACGATTGACGTGATTGAGTAACGAAAACATATTTTCGAAAGCTCATTCTAAGACATTACGCTTAGTATCTATGCATATACATTAATTAGGTGCCGACATTAAATAACAATGCAATTACAATGACATCCAAACAAGATTCTAATTTGACATTTCGTCTATTTATAAACAGTCTTTGTCTACAAAGTCAAAATGAAGACAAAAAAACATTGTCAGACAGTATAAACACATCCGCGTAACATGATAAACATTGCAACGATGCGGTGCGCAGTGCGCACGCTCCGCTACGAGACATTCACTCTCTCGATTAGAGAACCTATTCGTCTGATGATCGTATTAATAGATCGGTATGCCATTGTTTTGCATGTTACCCTCTAAGAGCTGTATTACGGAGACCATTCTGTACTCTGGAACTCAATACCTGACATAGGTAGATATATCGTATCTCATGTGTGTTCATACAATAATAGCACATCAAAAAATAATGAATAAGAAATTATTATAAATAGATTGCTTTGATAAAACTGTTGTTAGTTTAATGGAATGTGGAAGGAGTATAAGATATCTCTTTTCTATCTCTATGTATAATAACGGCGATGTTGATTCGATTCATCATGTTCGTAGTTTGTAGCGGACAGGTATATTTTGATAGAGGAAGTTTTAATCCAATTTCGGGATTAATATGTTTTAGAAATCATCATTTTAAATGTAAGTTTTTGTTGTATCTTTGTGAGATTAATTTAAAATAAGTCCCAGTAAGAGACCTTTACGCGAGTGCAACAGCGAGAGGGTTATGAATAGTTATCACGTTGTAGAGGATGACACATGTCATATTGATTAAGTCTTGAAACTGATTCGCGGAATGACTCCAGACTAAATACGAGTATATGTTATATTATTCATCATTCACCGAGCCTTTTCCCAACTCAGTTGGGGTCGGCTTTCCAGTCTAACTGCGATTCGGCTGAACTTCGTGAAGCGACTGCCATCTGACCTCCACAACCCATGGGCGATATCGAAGTTCTGTAGTTAGACCGGTCGGATTTTTGATTTATGGCTCTAACTACCCCTAACGACTGCCATAGATGTTGTATGACAACCGGGACCGTCGGCTTAACGTACTCTCCGAGGCACGGATGGGTCTCGGTGTCTTAAGAAATGGTCACCCATCCTGAGACCGGCCTGACTAGATGTTGCTAGTACTAGACCACGACCCCTCTCTATATGTTATATTATTATAACAGTACAAATAATTTTGTAAAAAATGAGAGCGATAAAAGTTTAATAAAATACAGGGCAAGTGTTTTCTTTTCTACCGACTTCCAAATAAGGTGGATTTTCTCAATTCGACGACGAACGACGTTTTTTTTTGTATGTTTGTTACCTCATATCTTTGAAATACCAATACTACTTCCCAAGTCCCATTTCAATTTGGTCCCATTCCGATAATTATTTGGTCCCATTTCGGTAATTTGAAGTCGGTTGTTGTGTCAATTTTGAAGTGTATTTTTTATTATAGTCTGTCGCTCTATCAGTATTAAAATGTTAGTTTCCAAAGATGAATTCCGCAAATCGATTTTTTAAGGTTTTCCCAGACAGACTCAGTTTAGGGCCAGAGCAACATTTAGACTTTAATTACAATCCGACGTCAGGATGTTTTCTTTAGGTACCTATACAAAGGACATTGTCGAACTTGTATGGAGATTTGGCTCCATCTGTACAGCTACAAATTTAGCAAATATGATTCAGATATTGTAGTTTATATTACTAGCGACCGAAATAGTAACATATTTTTATGTACAGAATGCTATGTACACATTTTTTGACATGAACCTTTAGTCAATTTGGGGTTAAGAAAAATAAAATAAAATAGTAGTCATGCCATAATCAACATTCAGGTCGGGTTCAGAGTCCGTAGGAGCGCCAGGGTCAGTGTTAAAAGAGGTATCGGGGTTCATTTTCTCAAAAGAAAATCGGAAAGTATTCACAGTGACAATAAATTCTAAGCGAATGACGTTCATTTTGGTATTGTTTCAACTTTTTATTATAGTTGCCATATAAAAACATCACATAGATGATTAAAAATGATATCGATTTGAAATGTCAATTCTATATCAATTCGTCATTCTAAGTCAATTCACCATTATTTAGTACCACGCGGAGGATTTTTTAAACGATCTTTTGTAATGTAAATATTTTTTGTATATAATTACGTATATTGTAATTCTTATTGTAAATAAATGTGTCTTTACCACTTACTTTTGAAAAAAAATAACAATTATAATTAATTTATGCCCCAACATTGGATAACAAGTAATTATTTAATATGAAATCTAGTAAAGAATCAAATGAATTTTTTTTAAATGAATCGATTTATAAAAAGTTGAATCGATTAATATATTTCTATATTTCTAAAACGTAACTGATTACTGGCAACAATTTGGCATCACGGAAAACGGATCATACTTTAGACAATCTATTGACGCCCAAGACCATCGACCTCCATGATCGGGGCCTGAGGACGGCGGGATCGCCACCCGTCGTCCTTACAGAAGCAGGCTAGAAGGGTTGCGTGCTGCGGGGCCTTTGCCCCATAGCACGCAACCAGATTCACTCACTGACGCGGGATAAAACCCTACCCCCAACGACGCGGGATTCTCATCCCGACCCAACCCCCGCAGAGACCACGGAGGTGGTCAAAGTCCGCCGGGCGCCACTGGAAATACGTTCTGCCTGTAACCAGAGACGCCCGGCAACGGAACTTACAGCGGCCGCGGCTTTTAAAAAAAAAAAAAGACAATCTATTGATTTGATTTAATCAAAAATTACTTATTAAAATAAAGAGATTTCCATACGTCAGAAATCATGGCATATTAAATATGTAAAAATGTCACATAAATATAGATAAATAGCTTTATTTGCCGGCATCGTGTTCAGACTACAGGCACTACGGCCCATTTTCGACACTGTCCTTTGTTGCCGGTTACTTAAATCTTTACGATAAGCCAAAACTGGAGCGAACAAAGTCTCGGGCACCCGCTAGCCAGTTTGTGAATACACCGTTTTATATTATTTAAAATCAGTATAACGTTATAATACATATTTCACCATAAATCTGTCTCAGTGAATAAATTGTTCAGCAATAACAAATATATTCCTATTGTATAATGCATGAGAAGATCGTGACAAAGTATCGATTCTACGTGTCAAACTATTATCTGATAAGGACCATGGCACATTGTCCACAATACGTCACAGAGATCTTAATCTGCCGTTCACAAACCGGCAAAAGGACTATGACGCAATTCAGAGAGGTTACAGAGGTTGGTTGATTAGAGTGGTGAACATTTGATTAAATAAATAAATAAATATTTTTGGACACAACGTCACGTTGTGTGAGAATTTCCAAAAATTTTTAGAATAGAATGTCGCTGCCTAAATTAAGCTAATATAAGCTTGAGCTATGGGATCTAGACGATTCATAAACATACTTATATATTTCTAAATACATATATACCTACTGTACATTTATTTACAATAAGAATTACAATATATATAATTACAATCTAAATACATAGGTACATACTCGTATTATACATAGAAAATACCCGAACTCCGAAACAAACATATGTGGATTACACATATAATTTGATTCGACCCGGAATCGAACCTGGGACCTTGGGTTGATTATAGTGGGGGAACATTTGATTGTCTGTCTTTGTGAGATTTATTTAAAATAGGAGACTTTTACTCGACTGCGATAGAGTTATGATGTTGTAGAGGATGTTTGTGACTAAATCACTATGATTTAGTCTCGCGACTAATTCGCGGAATGACTATTCGCGGAAAAATTGTTTATTACTCCAAATCTAGAAAACATTAAACATACACATAGTAAGAAAAAAATGTGGAATAAACTACAGACTCTAGATATACTTAACTTTATTATTATTGCCCTATTCTTAGAATGTGCAATAATTCTTTAAATGACTGATGGCAACAGGTGTGATTGAGTAACAAAAATACTTCCCGAGTCTCATTCTAAGACTATACGTAGGTACCATACATTGGTTGTGTAAATATTTGCTTAACTGCATCGAGAGGTTAAAAAACAAACAAGCTGGTTTAATGAGTTAAGTGTGTGTTAGTTAGACAAACTCGGAATGTCGAATCTTAAAAACAAACGAGACAGCTCACATCCCAGACATCTCGTCAACTATTGATGTCCACGGAATAGTCTTCTCATTTCCAAATCCCACGGGGAAATTATACCTACCAAGACAAAAACTTGCCTGTAGCCCTCGGAAACAAAACATAAATATTAGTGAGAGAACTTTGAGAATTCGTTCAGTTTTTTCAAAGCTAAATTTTACGTTAAACAAGTAAGAATTTACATTACTTCAGTCCCTTCTCATAATAATATGTAATTTTAAAGTATTGATAACATGTTGGGATTGTTTTGTAAAAACTGTACCGCATTTGATAAGATTTGGTATAGAAATAGCTGAAGATGCTATCGCTATAATAGGATTGCTATAATAAATGGGATCCCTCTGCTCAGGAGGTTAGAAAAATTTCTATTTAAATAAT
The DNA here is from genome assembly GCA_963556515.1 of Nudaria mundana. Lineage (NCBI taxonomy): Eukaryota > Metazoa > Arthropoda > Insecta > Lepidoptera > Erebidae > Nudaria > Nudaria mundana. Next base: position 4,259,420 of record OY748293.1, read on the forward strand.
CATAATAAAAGCAGTATGTATGAGTAGTATATTAAAGCAGTTTGCCACAATGTAAGTCAAAACTTTACGAGGTAAACAAGTACCAAGATATTTATTGGCATCGTCTCGTTACATTTTAGGACTTCACCAGTTGTGTAGTAAATTACAACTGACTAAACGTTTGAGGGATAAAGGCTGTTACGCAATTATGTTCCTTTGTTTCCCCTTAGGGCCTTTAGCAACAAGTCGTTTAACGTAATCGGCATACAATGTATACCGACCTTAGCTGTGATAAGTGGGCAACTGTTGAATCAATTTGTCATGCGTACACGGTCCTTGAGTTTGTTCTTATCGATATTTACTAAACGCCGACTACGTAAACACTAGTCTATTGATAGATATATTTAGCATTATTTCGCTAAGGCGTTTTTTAAAAAATATATCAGGGGCGTTGTGATAAATGTGACTTGATGTAGACGGCCGTTTGATTCCCGGGTTGGGAGGAAAATGTGGCTGTTAATATATTATTGATCTTTGTACTTACTTTCTCTACTTAATGACGAGCTACTGTTTAATTGTTTGAGTTGGCATTACTAATAAATATTACTTACCATTTCTATTTTCACTGTCAGCCGGCTTCATCTGAATAGGGTGGTGCATCTGCAAGGAAAAGAAAAGCCACTGTCAAAAACTTCGCCAAAACAGGGAAACACTCTGTTGAGGATATTCAGCAGTATTATTATAGTTTAGTACAATTTAATGGTGGAATAAAACGTGCCAGTTCTCCAGCTTTTTGAGAAATTTTGCCGAATGTGTAATTTTTTTTACTACGCTTTTATTAGCTTCACTTGTATGTTTCCTTGTATGTTTGTAATCAACTCTTTTGGGTTCGATTTTGCCCTATTTTGAACGATCAAATTTAATTACATATATATATACACATATATATATACACATTACATATATATAAATTACATTATAAACACCTGTCAAAGACCGATGACAATGCAATAATTCGATTGAAAATTGAAAAAAAAAATGTATGTTTGTTTGTAACCGACTTTTTTACAATAATATATATTTATTTCTTATTTACACTATTCTTAATTCAAACTTGTTAAAATTTATTTTCTACTGTTTAGTTGGATTCTCTATAAAAGCGTGTTTTTTTATTTTTTTAAACTATTATTTTAATATTGCTGGATGGCAATTTTGGAATTTTTAATGTTGTTTACAATCATTAAATCTGCCATATTCTGTCCAACCCAACACAATACAAGATAATATACATACATATAAATACAACATACACAATAATGACTGCTTATTTGTTAATACAATGGCATTGTCGCAGCGATGAATACATTTTGTAAGTATTGTTGTTCCATCGGGAACCAATGGTAAACTATATAATTAAAATGACGTCGGAAAGTAAAATTGGTTGAGAATTTCCTTACAAAAGCGTTATTGAATGATTGATTAATCGCTTGTGAATGGAGACCCAGGGTCGAGGACGTTATTTTACGTCAGTTATTAATATTCATTTTTCTATTGAAGTGAATAGAAAATTTGTTAGGTCATCAAATGAATAGAAGGAATTGACGTTCGTTCAAGACATACCCTAACCCTTAACCTTAAAATAGAACAGTAAATTTTCTTAACTGCCAAATGTGTACATTTTGCTTTGTTAAGGTTGCGCTATTTAGCGGCTCAAACTCGTTGATAGGTATTGCTCGGGAGCATGCTGTTTCACCTCACAGCGTGTAAGAAAGAAACAGCATCAGCGATGAGCAGTGCAGACGTATGCGCGCACACGTATAATAGCAGGCTCATGTCACACACGACACAGCACACGCACACATGTTCAAGTTCATTGAAGCGAGCCAGGCGTGCCGCCCGCGCGTGGCCTCTCTCGCGCGGGATGTACCTATACAATGTGGACCCAAAACGTAAATCACCGAACTCTTTCGATTATCTTTACAACAGAAAAATGTTACCAACCTAACTATACCTATTTATTGTTTAATTACCTGGTTTTATACTTACTTTGAACTTACACTGCGTAGGTATACTACCTAAAGCGCCTAGCACAGAATTTGGTAGATAGTTAGGTACTAATTACCTATAGCTAAGAATTCTGTGCTACTAGGTAAGTACTAGTATAAATAAGCTTATGTGAAAGTTTATGAAGATGGATGTTTGACTATTTCAAAACTAGGTAGGTACCACCCTAGGTACCTATTCTGTGTTGATGATACATCCAGTATTTCGGTTGACTACCAACTACCACACCACCGAACACCGTCTGACCTGCACCTGATAACTTTCCGGGAAGATTGACAGCATCTTACCAGTTTCTCCCACTGCCTCTTTCCAACTGCCGCTACCACTACACCCAGTTCGTGACGCACCTGCCGACCCACTATACCTTCGCACCGGCACTGCTACCTACCGCATGTCTGCTACCTTCACAAATTCTACAGCGTTGTTCTGGCCACATGAAGCACCTGCCGCACACGTCACCTACTGGGCACAGCGGTACAGGGCAGTCTTAATCCCCTTCTATATGTAGGTACCTACCGAGTATCATTTACCTTTATACCTACCATGCGATTGCGAACATACCTAACTACCTACTCACTCACTACCCCGAAAATTAGTGTAATAATACCTAGGTAGGTAATAAACTCTGGTTTGCCAGAGACGCCCGGCAATGGACGTCGTACGAGCGGCCGCATCCGCACGGACGTTAAAAATAAAAAAAGGTAGGTAATAAATATAATATATTATAACGAATATATAAATAATATGTACCTACCTATGCTAACTTTTTCTCATATAATTTTACAATATGAAACACAATAACTATGGTCTTGGCCTGGACTCGAACCAGTGACTGCCTTTCCAGGAAGAGCGTTCTACCCACTGACCAAGACACCACTAGTCACAGGTTTTCTGCTAGAGAAGTGTTCCTAGTTATATTAGGGTAAGTACCCCACGCGCACAGATGCCCATACTCCGCCACGTAGTAGTTTACGTAAATAACTAATAATAACGCAGCGAGAGTCAAAATACAAACGAGCTAAAGAAGCCGCAGCAGCAAACTGAACTCTATTAGAAATAATTTTAGCGTGTTGGTACGTGAGTAGTAAAATAACACAGTTGCACATGTGTGCGTGTGAGTGTTCCTCCAACCGCACCCCGCGCACCGCATGGGGGAGAATCGTGTGAATGCGAAGTAGCGATAATTCATCGTAAAACGGGTGTGTAGAAATTCACGAAAGGCCTTTTGATAAAAAGTGTATTCTGAAAAAAGTACTGCATGTATCGATTTAGAATAAAGTTTTCTGAATCTTCGAGAGTTAAATTTTGTCGTCACGGTTTTAGTTTTTGAGATTTTATACTCCTTATAGCCCTTATTTACACAGAAAGAAAAATAAGGCAGAAATTGCCAATGTTTATTGGCTTATATCTTTTTAATGGTTCATAATTGTACATTTTTAAAACCGTACCGACACAGTTAATGATTAGGCAAGACGATAAAACTTTAAAATTTGTTTGTAGGATGTCAAATAGATGAGGTATGGACTCCAGAAGTTTCTATGGACAAAGTAGCGGCTAGCTCCGCCTTAAAATAAATATCTACAAAAAACTGAGAAAAAAATCAAAACCAGTTGAGTAGACCCAAGTTTACCCAGACGGGTAATCTCTGGTGTAATCCCGCATCATCGGTGGGAGTTGAGAAACTAATATGTCTGACAGAATACAACTACTAAGGCAGTAATACGCAGTTGCTAGTCAATTTGTGTTCCGATTGATTTGTGGTCGAGACCAACCATTATTGTAGATATACGGTAGACGTTGAACACTCAGGCACTGAACCATTTGCGGTACAATGTGTTACGTGGCCTATAAACAAAATTGACAGCGGTGACACTCTGACTTCCTAACTGAAGAAACATGTATTTAAAAAACTGCAAGTCTAGCATCGCCTTAGTCGATCACCAAATTCAGCGAATGAGCGAATTCAGAAAATTTAAAATACGTAATATTTGCTATATCATTTGAGGAATATGTTGAGCGACTGAAGTCAACTTTAGGGCTGGAATGAACTGTGTTCATAGGGGCCCTTATCAAAATCTTAGAGGCCCAAGATAACGTCATTGCAAGTAGATAATAGTGCACATGGCAATACAGTCAATAATTATTCCCGGTTACTAACGACAGGCTCGTCCTCTATGACGTGCGTGAGACTAACAAAGTTAAGACGATAATTAAGGCTAGAAGGAAATTTAATAAGGAGAAGAAACATTTCTACGTAACGCAATGTAGAAATTTTACTACACCCACGGTCGAAACTGAAACGTCACTCAAATATATCAGATACTCAGAAGTGACGTATGGGTATATAAATTTAAGTTTAAGGGCTGTTCAAGCATTTAAACAGCTCCTAAATATTTGAGTGACGTTTCAGTATTCGGTCGTTATTTATTTATTCCAGAAGGCTGTTTTTTTCCTGGCTCAGAGAACCACTTAGTATAACCATTTATACGCCAGTATTTTGGAAACTTTGGGCAGCGATGTCGGGATGTAGGTACCTACTTAATTTTTCATTACGACTATAATTATTAACATATTAAACCAATAAAATACGTTCCTTCAGTAGAAAGCGGCTGTTTGAGGAACAATAAGCCTCTACCCTTTGTGTGATGACAGATACGTTTGTACCGAAAGTCAGGATGTTTCCTATGAATATGTATGTATTTAAACAAAAATGTATATGTTACGGCTAATACCCGAAGTGCGGCTGCACCTAGTTTTAGCCGGTTAGAACTAGGTGTACCACTTAAACCTAGTACGAGCCGATTGTTTTCGGGTAAAACTAGGTCTAGCCTTTATCATGCCGGCTACAACTAGGTCCAGTTGTTACTTTCACCTGGGAGAAATCTCTTTTTTTTATTAATGCAAGTCGTTTCTGGCACTCGCCGGCCGCTGCCGCGGCACCGCTCGCTCGTGCGTAGGTGGTCACAGTTTTAACCTAACCTAACCTATCCATACTGGGTTTAACCAAGAGTAAGTGGCTACACCTAGTTCTAACCGGCTAAAACTAGGTGCAGCCGCACTTCGGGTATTAGCCGTAACATATATAAGTATTTATATCAGTTTATCTAGTACTCATATCACAAGCTCTGCTTAGTTTGAGACTAGATGGCGTTGTGTGAATTGCCCTAAAATATTTATTTATTTATTACCCGACCTCGTAAGAAGTCGGCATATAGCTAGTATAATATACGTAGATACACCAACGCATACAAATAGGAAGCATAACACAGAAATCTCATCTCATTTTCCCCATGGGTGTTGTACAAGAGAGCTAGTGTGGTGAGTGTGGTAATACTCTTTACCCCTTGCCGCCCCTTGGTCCTTGATGGTATAAGACTTTCCACGTCCTAATCAAAACTTGCATTGCAAGTATCTACGTTAAGTTTCAGAAGGATATGCTGTCGAATCTATGCCTGGGAAACAAATTAAAATATCCTTTATTTCAATTCAGAAACTGGGGTATCGTTGTGCTAATTTGAACTTAAATCTGTTAAAACGGTTATTGCGGAATTGAGTTTAAACAACCACACCAAATATCATAGTAAAAAGTAATACACTATATGTAATTGATTGAACTATTTAAAAGAGTTTGAATATTGTATACAACGGCAAACAATCACGATTAGATGGACTAAACTAAATATAGGTACATGTTATCAATGTAAAGGTATACCACACCAAATGCGCTGCTGAATAAATAACCTAACGAGTAACTGAAGCTGCAGCGAATAGCCAGTGCTAGTCAGTTGCGAATAGTTTCAGTACTTACTAATATATGTGAGAGCAAGCAATAAATTACAAAGTCCAAAGTAGAGTCATCCTCATCCTTGTGCGACAGTTCAAATCGCCCTAGATTTAAGGTAGGTCACATTTCGCGACGGGAATCGCCCATTGCAGGTTTATTGCCTCCACTCAATATAAATTCCCGATAGACGCGGAAGGCATTTGCCTAATATGGTTGTCACATGGTTGGAGATATTAATAAATATTATTTTTTATTTTAAGAACACGGAGTTTTTATTTCCTTTTTTACGTTACAGAACGCGTAAGGAAGATGAAGCTTTCATATAGAACTCCCATCCTCGCCTTAGCCGAGTGGTAGGGTGGTCAGGTCATAGGTTCACTTACTGTGACTTGGCAAAGAGTTACCCTATTAGGAGTTCTACTTCCATACTATTAAATATTATGCCTCCAAAAGAAAAGATAGCATCATTTATATGTTATTATTTACTGTTTATTCTAATAATACAAAATCGATGTTTGCAATCATAAATGATGGATCCATTTTTAAAGTTGTGTATTTCTAAAAGAACTTGTATTTAACTTTATAGCGTGTATTTGCTTTACCTATGTATAAAAGAATAAAAAAAAGTACAAATACAACATGAATGATGTTTATATCATTGAGAAGAGGATATATAAATAGCGCATGCCATACTTAGATCAAAAATACCTAGATTACCGATCAGTGCTTTAAAAATGGCACCACTTCACCTCGGTCATTGCACACCTGGGCGCTTCAACCGCTTCCGTACTAAGTTCCTATTCGGCTTGCTGACTCTCGAGGGATGCGACACCGGCGCTGTACATTGATGCTTTTGTATTAATTATTACGAATTATTTATATGTCAACCATCAATGTACAATCTTGTTTATTTTTTGGATGGTATTTGTAATAATTACCTATATAGTATTCGAGTGCCAAGATTCCGCGTTGTATTTGTACTGAATCCAATATCTATAGTAATTTTGATCTAAGATGCCATACCATTATAAATTGCATAGCTTCATTCGTAAACTTCAATATTAGAATTACCCTCCAAAATTAAGTTTTACAAATCAGTTTTAATTGCTTATAATATTCTCAAATATTGTGTAAGCAAGTAAAAAGATGATAAAATTTTTATAATCATTGCTTTGTAAGTAAAAATGCTAATTTTATTTCATTTGGTAATGGACCTGTTCGATTAAATGCAATTTCACTTGTATCAATTTACAGCGAGTCAAGTCGAGTTACAAGTCTATGAGACATTTTAAAAATAGTGCACTTCGAAGTTGTAATAATTCAAATTAAAACAAATAAATTGTTGGAATTAAGTAATTTTAGTTCATAAATTCAATATAGTTAGACTTATTCAAAAGCTTTTAAGACACTTTTAAAACTGATTGTTTACGTCAAGTAGGTTCAAGTATGACTGCATTTCGTATTTCAGAAATTCAGATACTGACAACCCTAGTAGGTAGTGACATCAAATGTTCACGTTCAGTATTCGCTACATCGAACATTGGTCTAGAGTTAAATAAATAAACCGTTACGACAATGGCTAGCCGGCTGACATCTCGTTAGTTATATTAATTAGTATACTGTACAGTTAAATGTAAGCAACTTATGTCTGCTTTACAGAAAGCTTTATTTGTTTTAAAGGAAACACGGAGTACAAGTAACAAGGAGTACACATATATCACGCCTATATCCCCGAAGGGCATTACACACCCACAATTTGCCAGTATTTTTAGTCCCACGTAATTGGAGGCAAGCCTATTGCCGTCACCGGGTACATTTATAATGGGTTATGTCCAAATGGCCGAATCAATTTAATTAAAAGTAGCAGCTATATTGTAATTTTGGAAAAAAAATTGAAACCAGTTGCCTTGCGATGAAATGTTAATGAAAGGCAACACAATCTTACGTGCCAGCCGCTATGGCACAGCCAATTAAAGTACTGGGCGTCTCGGACTATAATATGGAAAAAAGTACCTATATTGGATAGAAACAGGCGTTACTTGGCGAAAATCCATGACAAAACAATGGTAAGTAAAAAATTTTTTTAAGAAAAAACTTTTTAGCATTAATTAATAGCATTAATTTTTCGCAGAATCAAAAGGACAACAAAACGTCGACAATTGTTTCGCCTCTAAACGAGGCATTATCAAGACTGTCTCAGAGAGAACAGCAAAATTCGTGGTTGGAACGTGTTTGCTTATAAGTAAAGTTTTTTCTTAAAAAAATTTTTTACTTACCATTGTTTTGAAAAGTACCTATATTATATTGAGAACTCTTTTAATTTTTGGCCTTATTTTGTGTTTAATTGTCTACATGTTGGTTATTAAGGTTGATTAACGTGTAATGAAAATCATAAAATCTACCTTAAATTAGAAAATAATTACACAAAAGATAAATTGTATTCTAGAAATGTAAAAAATGCTGTTGTGTAAATATTTACAATCTTGCAACTTAACATCATTGTCATTAGTTATCTGCTTATAAATAAATGGGTAAATTAGAAATATATTCCTAAGAAATTTTAAACAGATGGTTTTAAAAATAAAATGAATGAAAAAATATATCATATATCTAATAATATTTACGAAGTAAAATAAATGCAGTGGAAATGAGAAGTTTGAGAAGTACGACTGGAGTAACATTGGTTGATAAAGTGAGGAACAGCGTGACGAAAACGTTGCGGTGTATCAGAAGATATAGTGAGTAAGATACAAAAAGGAATACTTAGATGGTTCGGGCACGTAGAAAGGATGGATGAAAGAAGATTCACGAAACAGATACATAAGGCGGGCGTGAATGGACAGGCAAGGTAAGGGTCGACCTAGGCGAACGTTTGACCAAATCAGAGATGTTTGGACCAAAGGCCAGGTCAAGAGTACCCCGAACAGGAGATCGTGCATGAAGATAGTTATGAAAGTGGAAGAAGCGAAAGAAGTATGCCAGGATCGTAGCAAGTGGAATTCCATAGTCTCTGCCTACCCCCATGGGAAAGAGGCGTGACCATATGTATGTATATTTACGAAGTAGTGTATTTTAAACAGAAAGCGTAATGATGTTAACAACCGTACAAATTGTACAGTTTACAATAAGACATAACAATGAAGTATTGGCCTCAATACACACATATAAAAAGAGAAGAGCCACTATCGTGCCATTAAAACATATGTTTACATCGTATTAAACGTTCATACAGATCAATTTTTTTTGGCACAGACTGAATGAAAATATTTGTGGGCAATAAAAAGCTCATATAGAAACTTTTTTATTATAACAATTTTATGTGAGCACCATTCGCTCAAAATGTCTTTATAGCCCTAATCGCATTAAACTGTGTATTTTATGTAACTGAATTAAAGTATTTGTCAAAGCAAAGAATAGATAAATATGTTCAAGGAAAAAATGTTCAACGTACATCTTTACATATTACAAAACCACACACCTACGTAAATATAATGCCTATCTAATGAAAAGGTACGTAGATCCATCGAAAGGATTTTAGTTAAGTACATTAAATCTTTATGTACGAAAAAGAACAAACAAAAAATTCTCCACAAAATTGGTCCCATCTAACACTGGTCATTTTCTTTACATCAAAAGCTTTTAAGATTGGCAGGTACATCAAGGGTCGTTGGATACTAGCAAAAAAGGGAACATCGGAAAACAAAAGAACCACTTAATACTGTTGTCGCGATGTCAACTCAAAATGCCTTAAAGAAAAGGTACCACAAAGGTATGCCTCGGTTAAAAGGTAGTGGTCGAATCAAAGACTCTCTTTTTGGCCTTTTTCGGTTTATTCTTATTATTAATTATTCGGTTCGTTGGATTTTGAAAGGTCAAAATTGGCAAATTTCAAGCTGTAAAGACTTTCCTGTTGCCGTGTAATGGTATAATTTTTATTTGATTTCTTTTAATTGTTTTTAGTTGGATTTATTTGCTACTTTCATTACTAGTGGTTTCCCTTGGAACCACTTTTGCCTCTTACGTGGGGGACAGGGAAAAAGATCGTACAGTTTTATTCTTTGTAGCCATTATAGAGCCAATATTATACGTGGACCGTTTAGCCTCCCATGAAGTATCTGCTTTTGCCCTGAATTTTCCATTTGTAATCATACTTTGCTCACTCGTAAAATTTGAACAACGTATTATGAATGTTAGGATATGCACAGCGCCGCCGCAATCTAGTCTCAAACGAAGCTACTCGTATAACACAAATATTTGTTTCAATCCGAAAATGCCTCCCTACCTCTTCAAGAGAAACTGGTGTGATTGTATAATTATAATATGTAGTATAAAGTGGAAATCCTCATTAACCCAAAATACAGAAAAAACCCCTAAACCCGAAGCACTTATATCGTCCGTTGGTATTCACGTTACAATGGCAATTACTATGAGTGCAGCTTTGTCTCGCACACTATACAACGATTGCGATCGTTTGAGCTTTCTTTTTGTTTAGCCATCTCGTTACCAGACCCTTATAGGCCTCACAATAGCCTATGGTGATTTTGTACCAAAATAATGGGCGGTGTAACGGGGAATTAGAGGGATGTAGCGCTACTCGTTAAGTGAAGAACTACGAGTGGTTTTTTGGAGATTTCATTGCGAACTGCGGTTAGAGATTTGAAATTACATGGATACCACAAAGTTGGTGTTTTGTGGATACTTAGTTATGGTGGGGATACTAGTAATTTTTTTCATTTGGATATTAAAAGTGCCCGGAAACAGCAATGGGCTCGCCTCTTATTACGTATCAACAGTGCCATAATGTGGGCAAAAGGAACGCCTTCCCTAGACACCCTGTCGAATAAAGAGGTGATTTTGTGTTGTGTATTTTCGCATACTTTTTGTTCATTAATAAGTATTAATAGCAGAACACTGACACAATTGCTCGACCTGAGAATAAAATCCAGAAGTTATAATATTATTACTGAGTCACTGAGGTACACTAAACCATTAATCGCAACAAATCCTACATTAAAACTAATTCCGCAAAACCAAATCGAACATGTTAGCTAAAAACTTTCGAACAGTTACCGAAACTAACAGCTATTATAAATTCCCATTCCAATAAGCGTTCCACTGGATTCACTTACAGTTTACGGTTATAGTGAAAGTTTGAGACTAGTTACGCCCCGTAGACCTACAACCCAAATAATCACACTGAATATGTTACTACTCCATTTTGGTTAACCAAAAAGTATTCGCAAAAAGTGTTGGTTTTAAATATTGAATTTATAAACATACATAATCCGAGTAAAAACTGATGGAGTATAGAGTAGAGAGATAAAGACTGATTTCAGGGGCCGAAAATTCTTAGAAATTGCAATACTGTTTTTGGAAACTTTCGACTCCTTAAATCATTGGCTCTCTCTTTATTACGTAGGACTTGGACCAACAGCCTGGCAAAATATGAGTGTAATAAATGCGCTATTTTAAAATTCGAGCTTTTATGTATGTGCTATAGGGTTAACTCTGTTTTAATAATGTAGATTATAATACGAGTACTACTTCGTAGAAGCAATGTTTTATATGTATTGTTATTGGTGTACTCAAACTGTCCTAAGTAATTCAAGTACAGAAGTCTGAGTGCAACGAAAAATAAACAGTTTGAACAGAATATGTCAAAATGGCTCCACGAGTGGATCTATTTACAGATGACCTTTCATTTATTGAGAAATAGACTTAGAACTAAGGTGGAAACGAATAATGCTCTTGTTTAGTTACTGCTCTTGATATTTATTTAGCGTGACCTCAGAAGGTAAATGCGATGAGACGCTGGTGATATTCTACCTTTGTCTCAGTTACATCGGGACGAGCTGACAGGCTGATTATTTGCCAAAATAATTTTAACCGTTACGATTCCGGACTTAACGCGTAAATTACCATAATATGTAGGTATGGCCTGACGTTTCGACCGAGTTACATGGGGCCGTGGTCAGAAGATGACTGTTTCTATAATATTATCTCCAATTGCGGTCATCACTTATCAGCTCAAGTGAAATCGGTCAAAAAGAGCGTAGTTAAGTGAGTAAACAACCAAATTTTTAATGTCAGTCAATAAGATGCTCAAATATCAGTCTAAAAAGATATGGAAGGGGAGCCTTCCATATCTTTTTTGACTGATATTTCTAGTTAACTAACTGAAGCTTTAACAATGAGTAAAAAAAAACTCATTTTTATCATAATAGTCCCCGAAACTGTGATGTCAAGCAAATTGTGTTGGGTCCCCTTTTATGCGTACGTCCAAACTTGGTGCTTGCGGACTTTAGTAATTTCCCTCGACGAAAAGTTATCATTTCTTAGTGTTACTGCCTTAGTTATGTATGTAATATTGTAATTATTTTATTTATTATACGCTTTTATTAAAATTCCGCGGCCCTAGGCCGCGGCCGCTCTAACGTCCGTTGCCGGGTGTCTCTGGTTACACACAGAAGCTATTTCCAGTGGCGCCCACGGCGGTCCAGTGGCGCCCGGCGGGACTATTTATTATACGCCTCACTTTTTAAAATGTAAGTTTCATAGCTAGTCACCCGGTCCCAGTATAAATCTTACTCACCCAACGAGGTTGAAGTTTTTTCTTCTTGAATCAATTCTAGGATAACCAGAAAAGTAGAAGCAAATCTTTGTGAGTTTTTTATCATCAGAGGTTTTTGAGATTCTTCTTAATCCATGTAAATTAAAATTAAACGCCGTTCGTTTGTCTCGCTAAAACTCGGAAACGGCTGGACCGATTTGGCTAATTTTGGTGTTGAATTATTTGTCAAGGTTCGCCGGGACAACTAGTTATTGTATAAAAACAAACCAGACCTATTTAAGCTCGACCTGTATCCATATTATACTCAGATGGAAATTTTGCAATAAATTTTTATGTTTATAAGTTAAAAAGTTTTGATAAAAGACCGTCACTTTTCTACAGAAAATATAGTTTAAATTGTTATTTCCAGCTGATATTTTCTCCGGGGCAAGGTGTCCGTATTATAAAGCGGGCTATTCAAGAGTTTTTCATGAAAGTTTACGGACGAGGTTTTAGACTGGCGTTGTGGTGAAATTCGGGTCAATTACTGGCCGGGATTGTGTACGTGTGTGTATCAGTAGGATTAGGAGATGAGCATTACTTACCGTGGGTGTAATGATACCAGTAAATTTGTTGGTCCCACTTTAAAAAGAATGAAACTATAAACAAAAGAAAACTAGCATTTCTGAAAATTGTATTACAATTTATAACTAGGTACCGAAAAAGAAGAAGAAAACACAAAAATGTCATAAATTATAACCAGTGAACAGCAAGCCTTGCGAAAAGTGTAACACTGGCAAGTTTTAAAGTTCATTCCCGTCGCACGCTCCATTAGTTTGGGGCCCGATTTTTTCCGACCCTTCAACTTTTCGGGTGCGGCCTCGCCAACACAAAGTTTGTGCTCTATCGAAAATAAACAGGGATCTGAGGAGGTTTTTCTCTTATTACTTCCACGTGAAATATCAAAGGTAATATACCTTATCTACATTAGGCATCGCGTCACATTTACCTTCTGTTCACTGGTTCAAACGCTTTACACGCGTCGGATAAACACGTGTGTAATGGGATTACACTGGTGCCTAAAGATTATCCATTTGTTTCGACTGACTAATAAACTGTAAAATTTATTTATAAAAACATGTAACCTAAAACATATCGATGCGCTACAGGCTCTCGGCAAAAGTGAGAGAAGGTCCCTCTCTCCATCATATGTTCTAAATTAGAAATGGGATCTTGAAATGAGAATGTATTAGAACCCAGGCCGCCACAAAATCAATGCATAAAGCCATACCATCACGACTGCTTGTAGATGTCCAACGTGAATGAATGCCATAACCTCGTTCGTTAACACGGCAAGTGCATTGCATGAAGAGTCTTTGGGCTCCGAAGAGTTTGGCCAATAGCACAGACAAAAAAATGCACGTCAAAAATTGACACAACATCATCATTCATCATTCACCGAGCCTTTTCCCAACTCAGTTGGGGTCGGATTTCCAGTCTAACTGCGATTCGGCTGAACTTCGATATTTTCCGTGAAGCGACTGCCATCTGACCTTCACAACCCATGGGCGATATCGAAGTTCTGTAGTTAGACCGGTCGGATTTTTGATTTAGGGCACCAACTACTCCTAACGACTGCCATAGATGTTAGTATGACAACCGGGACCGACGGCTTAACGTGCTCTCCGAGGCACGGAGGGATCTCAATGTCTTAAGAAATGGTCACCTATCCTAAGACCGGCCTGAGTCGATGTTGCTTAACCTTTGCAATGTGTTAACATTGTCGGTTACCACTAGACCACGAGCCCCTCAATTGACACAACAATCAACTTAAAATTACCGAAATGGGACTAAATAATTGTCGGAATGGGACCAAATTGAAATGGGACCACTTGGGTAGTTGTAGCATTAAATAAAAAAAAATCAAAAGCTGTTCACCCAGTACAAATATATGAGGGAAGAAACATAAAAAAAACAGTCAAATTGAGAACCTTCTCATTTTTTGGACCAAAATGAATATATACTAAGTACCTACTTACAAACAGGAGCACACAAACGCAAAATAACTCCACAGTTCGGAACATTCGAGAATAATTAACTTGCTGAACAAAACGGCTGACTAGCGAGTTTTATTGGAAACATCTCTATTGAACAGGGATCGTTGAGATACCTTTACAGTCTATACGGGCTTTGTAACTAAAGTCGACCTCTACTCGTAATATCCATGTTCGAGACGCCACTTGGAAAGATATTGCTATGTTACCTAGACGTTTGCACTGTTTGTCGTTCTGTGCCATAAAGGAATATAGATCATGGAGGAGCTATACTAATATGTATTATAAAAAGGTAAGATTTGATTCTATGAATTGGCTCCAAAACTACTAAATATATTTAAAAAATTCTTTCACTAATTGACCGATCGAGCACGCCGTTAAAATTTCCAGATTGGACAATTTTGCTTTCGTCTGAATATCTGTCTGTATGTTATAATGTATGTATGTTAAGATAATGTATAAATGTTTTAATGTTCGTGAGGTCTGTTTGACCGTAGGGCGACCATTATTATGTAGCTACATTATCCCCGAGTCCTATAGGCCACTTTTTATGTGTGTTCTGATGTGTTCCAGCGGGAATCAAAAATACTATATCACGCCGCAGGTGGAGTGACTTAGCACTCCGTCACTAGCTGCTAGTGACTTAATACTTCATAATTCATGATGAACATATATGTGAGGGATGATTATGTAACTATGTGTTTTTAAGTAATGACTGTGAGCAATAAAATCTTTGTATACGCGCTGTGTTGTTGAATTTTATACTAAATCTTTATAGTTATTTACGAATTGACAAGAAACTGACTAAGTAATGGTAAGATGTTAAAACTTTTCAAAATATAATAGCATTATTTTCGCAAAAACAAAAGACAATAAAACCTCGACAATTGTTTCACCTCTAAACGAAGCATTCTCAAGACTGTCTCAGACAGTCTTGAGAATGAAAAGTTTTAACATCTTACTTATCATTACTTTGTCATGGATTTTCGCCAGGTAACGCCTGTTTCTATCCAATATTTAAGAAACTGACTACCAAATAGCTACAACAAAGTTTTCTCGCTTGTATACACCCTAAGAAATAACCGTTCTGAAAAAAATATCCGCAGCCAATAGATGCACGGAGATGCACGGTCAGCTCAAAAGAGAGGTAGGGATAGCAACGTCGATGTTTGCACAAAGCATTGCCGACTAGGTTTTTAATATCAGGAGATGTATTGTATGAATTGTTGCTATAGTTGTATAGTGTCGGTATGAATTCGATGAGCATATTACACCTACTTTTATAATTGAATTCTATCTTAGAAACTTTTTTACATTTCCCAAACATGTAAAGAACTTTCTAAGATATGATGGAATGTAAAAGATGTATTTCTTTCTTAACTGAGATTTATACACATACATAATTATCACGACTATAACCCTTAGGTGGTAAGCAGAGGTGCATTCCACACTCGAAATTCAAATATATAAAAACAAAATATCAACATCCGTCAAGCTCAATAACCTGTGACATTTTTTTCGTAAATCAGATTTGATTTTCGACTGTAATGATTTGTAATGATGATATTAATGTAGTCTTTAATGATTTGAATGTGCCAGGAATGTGCTTATGTGACATTTTGGCCACTTCTGTGTAAATCCTTCGTATAAGTAATGTACTAAGCGCCTGAACTATGAGTTATAGCAATAACTGTATTGATTTGATATCCAAAATTAAAGGCATACTTATATGCAACAGTCGAATATTTTTTTTTACATTTAATGTATTCCTTCAGATGAAACAGAGAAAAAATGGTAATGTACTTATATAAATAACTAGTTATAAATGATCCAGATAATGTAAATGAATGAATTAGTCCGAGACACCCACGACTTTAATTGGCTGTGCCATAGCGGCTGGCACGTAAGATTTTGTTGCCATCAACATTTCATCGCAAGGCAACGGGTTTAATTATTTTTCCAAAATTTCAATATAGCTGCTACTTTTTATTAAATTCATTCGGCCATTTTGGACATGATCCATTTTAAATGTGCCCGGTAACGGCAATAGGCTTGGGACTAAAATACTGGCCAATTGTGGGTGTGTAATGCACCTATGCCTACCCCTTGGGGGATATAGGCGTGATATGTGTAAATGAAACAATCAGACACCAGCTACTGAAAGGAATAAACAATCAAATATTTTCTAAACAATAACTTAAACTCCGCAATCAAAAATAGATTACAATACATTCCAAAATCTTCTCCACTATCTATGACTATTGTATCAAATCTCATTGCAAGGATCGATACAAACGATTTCAATCTGAAGATACGGGAACAGAATGCAGTAGGTAAACCTTATACGGGCATAGTCGTATTAGTTTCCTGAGCCAAATTTGTTAGAGCTGTTACATTGCTAGAAATGTCCTATGTGTCTATAGAAATGAGGGCAATTTGCAAGAAGATGCAAGGCTCTCTGCTGACTGGTTAGCGAGAGGGTTACCTGGATTCTATGTTAGTATAATAATAGCGAGTAATTCTACCGAAGTTCCATTCACGAAGTTCTTGATTTAACATCAACTGGTTGAAGACTTGACTCATTAGAATAGATAGTACATAAGAAAGTTTTGCCGCAATTAAACGGTATTTGAATAAAGCACCAATTAGAATTCAAGTTAATACTAACAATATTATCTAAAAATTTATGGAGTGTTCTCCATCCATAGCAGTTATTCTACGACAAAAGGTATATTGGGATGATATCCCCATGGATATAATGTTGAAGTTCTAGCAAACAGAACAGTGTCTGAAAACGGTATTAGGCTCGACCCCTATCACATTGGACTAACGGAGTGACTGGCGAAATGTAGGAGTAATTAATGCATCTTCCCTCTTTAGAGATACAGACGTGATTTTGTGTATTTCATTAATCATACTCAAATGTGTGAACCGTGCGTTAGATTTGCGAGGGAAAGATGGTTGTTACTCAATTCCTTGTAAATCAGTTTCTATAATAAACCATTTCGTGAATTGATATAGTATAAAATACCTACTACTTTTTCTCTTTAGTAATGTATTTTCGTAGAAATGGGAAACGTGAAAACAATTCTACTCAGTTCTAATCTATCAACTATAATTATATCTTAACGGTAGACCAAATAACGCTTTGAAACAATGTGGTCCGTCAGCTGGACCAAGATGAATCGAAGTCCAGATATTTTATGTGGTCAAGTACAACCGTCATCCATGCCTTCAGAAAACCAATGAGTACTTAATAGCAGAACATACTACGCCTTTGTGAAACGACAGTGAGCCACAACATTCGTAACACGAATTGCTCACATACTCAAGGATGTCGAATTTCTGACATCAAGAGTTATATCACGAAGCAAACTGAGAAAATTCCATATAAACTTTGAGAGTTGTGAAGTATATTCCACAACGTCTGTCGCCATAGTGAACTTGGTAAGTGGCATTTGATTTAGGGAACGACATTCAGTTATATGAGGCTCTCTCTCAAAACTTTCGCTTCGTATTCCTCAACTTATGCAGCGGTTGCCGTTTTGGAGGGTAACGGGAATACGTGAAGATGAGCGTGCATTTCAAAACTGTGATAGTTTGGAACTAACTAATTTCAAAGCTCATCTTCTTTCTCACTTACCATTGAAATATATCTAAAATACAATTATCTGGAACGGTCAGTGTCAAATAGACTTCTAGTTCGAACGGTCGCGTCATACACGCTCTTGCACAAGTCCGCGCTCGTGTAAAAGTGTTGACGCAGCAGCCTATTCCGACGCGACTTGACGACACGGTCGTCGCGATGACCTACATTCCACCGTGAGTGAATCATGTTTTAATGAGCAATTAAATGGTAAGTTATAGTATTTAAAATTATAACTTGTACTCCATTATGGCTTCACCAAAAAAAGTACTCCTCAAAACTGAACTAGAGCATCAGTTGTACACCCGGTACAAAGAGGAACAGAATGAGCGCTTAGAATTGCAGCAGCTCGTAAAAGACCTTAGTGGTCAGATAGAAGCGCTACAACAGCAGCTAAAAATTATTCAGGGCCAAAATAATGCTTGTTCAGAGACGGAACATTCCTCGAGTAATAAAACTCAGATGGCAGTACAATACGAGACTGACGAAGAGGACCTTGCCAAAGAAACAGAATGGGTGCGACAAAAAAGTAGGACAAAAAGGAAGTTGAATAACACCTCACTGTCTCCTCGTTCTCAGGGAATCAGCTTAAATGAATCTCGGGCCAGTACAAAGCCCGAGAAACCAATAGAAAAAAGGGTACCACAACCTCCACCAATCATAGTCGAAAACATTAAGAACTATCAGCAGTTCTACGACCTTCTGTTAACTACTTTAAATAGAGATTCATTCATGGTTAAAATGATGAACGGGGACACCGTTAAAATAAACGCCACGGACGAGGACTCGTATAGAGCGATAATCAAATTATTATTGCAAAATAACTGTCTCTGGCACTCGTATGAGAATAAGCAGGACAGACCTATAAGAGTAATGGTCAAAAATTTGCATTCGTCATGTTTGCCGAACCGAATAGTCGAAGACCTGAATGTTAAAGGATACAAGATTCAGGAGGCAGTAAACAAACTAAGTTGGAGGACTAAGGAACCTCTTAACATGTTTATGTTGTCATTCCAAAAAGATGAAGATGTAAACCATATCTATAGCATCAAGACCATTCTCGGTTGTAAGGTAGATGTGCAACCTTTAAAAGCATCTAAATTAATTCCTCAGTGCAAGAGATGTCAAGCATATGGGCATACCCAAAAATATTGTTCAAAGGAACCTAGGTGTGTGAAGTGCACAGGTAAACACCTCACCAAGGACTGCATAAAGTCAATTGAAACAAAGCCTAAATGTGTTCACTGTGGCGAACCCCACCCGGCTAATTATAGAGGATGTTTAGTAGCTAAGGAACTACAACTCTTAAAAAATAAAGCTTCCAAGAAAAAAGCAACTGTAACTAACACCCTGGTCACTGGGGTTGAGCGACAACAACCGTTACGTACTACTAACCGAAAGGTAACAAGTAATGTGTCCTATGCACAAATGACAAAAGCGCCGCAGCTACAGTCACAGCTGTCGCTCCCCCCCCCACTCTGAAAATACTACTACAGATGAAAATATCACCAAAATACTTAATATGCTAACCTCCTTCGACCAAAGGTTGAGGAACATAGAAAGTACACAACTACCTACTCATTCAAAATCAAAATGAGAAACACACTAAAAATTATGACGTGGAACGCTAATGGACTCCTAAAGCACCTAAACGAGTTGCAGGCAGTCTTCACAACAGAGCAAATTGATGTGTGCCTCATATCAGAATCTCATTTTACAACAGAATCTTTTATTCACATAAAAGGCTATAAAACATATCATGCACTACATCCCAACAACTCTGCGAGTGGGGGAAGTACCATCATCATTAAAGAGAACATCTATCATTACTTAGAACACAAATGTGAAGAACAATTTGTACAAACTATAGCCGTTGTGGTCAGAACCAAACTTCATGATATTACCATCGCAGCTATATACATTCCACCTAAGTATGCGCTGAAAAGAGAACAGTACAGGAATCTACTGGAGGTTCTTGGTAACACATTCATAATGGGAGGTGATTTTAATGCAAAGAACACACATTGGGGGTCCAGACTAACAAATACCAAGGGCAAAGAATTGCTATGTGCTATTAGAGAAATTAAGTGCAATATAATTTCTACAGGGAAGCCCACTTACTGGCCCACGGATATGCAAAGAAAGCCAGACCTGATTGACTTCTTCATATACAAAAATCTATCAGCTTCATACATTAACATAGAAGAAGGATATGATATGCATTCTGATCATTCGCCTATTATATTAACTTTGAGCGAGACAATAATACAAAAAGAAAGCAATCCAAGTCTAGTTAACAAACACACTGACTGGGAGAGCTTTCAATTTGACTTAGATTATAATATAGATCTTAGAGTACCACTTAAAAATATAGAGCAAGTAGAGGAAGAAGTAGCAAAATTTGTTACCGACATCCAACGCTGCGCCTGGCGAAATACACCTGTCATAAAAAGCAGAGCTGCGACTCACATATATCCAGTAGAAATAAGAAAACTTATGGCTATAAAACGAACCCAGAGGAAAAAATGGCAACAATTTAGATATCCAGCTGATAAAACACTACTAAATAATCTCACAAAAAGGTTAAGTAGAACAATTCAGGCATTTCATGATAATGCTACTAATGATTACCTTAGCAAATTATCAAGTAATGGTACATCTGATTACTCACTATGGAAAGCCACTAAAAGTTTAAAAAAGCCCATTATTCACGTGTCGCCTATTCAAAAAATAGATGGCGAATGGGCTAGTAGTAATGAAGAAAAAGCACTTCTATTTGCTGAACATCTAGAGCAAATTTTTCAAACAAACATTGAGGAAACCTCTGAAAACATATCATTGGACGTTACTTACCACGACAACTTAGAAATAAAATTCGCCACCCCAAAAGAAGTTAATAACATGATTAATAATTTGGCCACAAAGAAAACTCCGGGATATGACCTTGTCACCGGTGAACTTCTACAAAATCTCCCACGTAAAGCCTTGGTAAAACTGACAACCCTCATCAATGCCGCCTTTCGACTAAAACATGTGCCTAGTATGTGGAAAGTGGCGGAAGTCATCATGATCCCTAAACCAGGAAAACCACCTGATGAAGTAACATCATACAGACCCATATCACTCTTACCAATCATAGCAAAAGTGTTCGAAAAACTTCTACTTAGGCGTTTAAAACCAATTATAGAAGATAGAAAATTGATTCCTAACTACCAATTCGGTTTTAGAGAAAAACATTCAACAATTGACCAAATACACAGAATTACCAATGTCATTGAAAAAACATTAGAAGAAAAAAAGGTTTGCTCAACAGTATTTCTAGATGTAGCACAGGCATTTGATAAAGTGTGGCATAAAGGCCTCATATGCAAATTAGGTAAAATGCTCCCAAAACAATTTGTGGACATTTTAGAATCTTACATTACAGAAAGGACATTCAGAGTGAGACATGACAATGCTTATTCAGATATCAAACAAATAAACGCTGGTGTACCACAAGGAAGTGTCCTTGGCCCTACCCTGTACCTATTGTACACATGCGATATCCCTGATATAAAAAATAGCACCATTGCTACATTTGCAGATGACACGGCTATCATGGCCATAGGTGTCACTCACAAAGAGGCAGTGCAGAAGGTACAAATTGCCGTCAATGCCATCACTGATTGGACGAAAAAATGGCGAATCAAATTAAATGAGACAAAATCGATTCATGTTGATTTCACAAACCAAAGATCTGAACATACACCGGTATACATCAACAATCGTGTAGTACCATATGGAAATACGGCGAAATACTTGGGTATGACGCTTGACGCAAAACTTCGCTGGAAGGCGCATGTAAAAAAGAAACGCCAAGCATTAGATCTACGCTATAAAAATATATATTGGCTACTTGGCAGAAATTCTACTTTGTCAGTGAACAACAAACTACTTTTATACAAACAGATACTCATGCCAGTATGGACATACGGCATTCAACTTTGGGGCTGTACAAAACGAACCAACGTTGAAATAATTCAAAGATTCCAAAATAAGGTACTTCGGAACATAGTAAATGCTCCCTGGTACGTTAGAAATGATGACATCCACCGAGACCTAGGAGTGGACTTTGTTTTTGAAGTTATAAAAAAACACGCTGAAGCACATGAAAGAAGGCTTCTTCAACATGTGAACGTCGAGGCCATCCAACTTCTTGACACCACGGACCTAATTAGAAGACTAAAGAGAACTAAGCCCTTTGAGTTGGTTTAGTGTAATTAGTGTTACATAGTGCTGTGAGTGCTATTCCTTCAAGAACACAAGAACAAAGTGTCTTTGAATTATAATAGAGACAATAAGAAAAGTGCCAATGGACACATTCTTAACATTGTAAGTTTTTAGCAAATTAAGTCAAATTTAAATTACTTATTAGCCTTAAAGGGCTAGATTGTAATTGTTATGAGTAACCGTTAAATACGAGTATATCATAATAAAAAAAAAAAAAAAAAAAAAAAATCTGGAACGGTAGTTCTAATAAAATTTACCGTAGAAAAACGACATGAAGCAATTTTCCAAGTAGGTGTTGCCTTAGAAAAATAGTATTTGTAGACGAAGAATGAGAGTTTCTTAAAGTCTATAATTCTATTTGTGCAGGAAAACAAACCAGCTTTGCATCCAATGTTATACAAAATTCTCGGGTTGGTGCTTCGACTGGAAATGAAATATCGTACCTTTGGGCAAACCCTCAACACAATGTTTCCTTTTTAAGTCGAGTTTCGTTGCGAGGCGAATTTCATTCAGCTAAGTTGAAGGGCCTTCGTTACTAAGGAACACTCGGCATTATGAAGAAAACAGTAAGGACACTTTATGAAAGTAATATAAAAAGACTCTTTGTTAGATATAATAAAAGGTGATATATTTTAAAGGTATTGTATTCAAACAAATATACCAAGTATTAATGGTTTGGATAATGATCTTTTTTAGACTTAAATTCAGCGAATTCCACGAGGATGTTTGGTAAATTTTAAATACATCGTTCTAAAGTTTTCACTAATCGTAAAAGTGAGATTGGAATACGCAAATAAATACACACACACACATATCACTCCTATATCCTCGAAGGGGTAGGCAGAAGTGCATTACACACCCACAATTAGCCAGTATTTTTAGTCCCACGTATAGGGGGCAAGCCTATTGCCGTCACCGGGCACACATGATGGGTTATGGCAAAGATGGCCGAATGAATTTCATAAAAAGTAGCAAATAAATATTGATGTTGATTAAGGGCAACAAAATCGTACGTGCCAGCCGCTATGGCACAGCCAATTAAAGTCCTGGGCGTCTCGGGCTGGGACGCAAATACATAATGATTACATAAATACAGTACGAAACTTTGAAACTGTAAATGGAATCTTAAAAAAACCGGTCAAGTGCGAATTGGACTCGCGTACAAAGGGTATCATCATACCATAACAGCAAAAAAAAACAAGATTGTTGTACGGGAGCCTCCTTAAATATTTATTTTATTCTGTTTTTTTAGTAAGTATTTGTTGTTAAAGAGGCGATCGAAATACATCATCTGTGAAAATTTCAACTTTCTAATTATCACCGTTCATGACATACAGCCCAAGACAGATGGACGGACGGACAGCGAAGTCTCAGTAATACTCGTAAAATTCCCGTTTTACCCTTTGGGAAAGGAACTCTAAAGAATAAAAATGAAACAAATTTATTTCAAATGATATCTTTTCACCATTATAAATTATTCCATGGCTTACAATCTTTTCAGACTGCATGCATCAGTTTCCATTTTTAACAAGGCCGTAACGAAACCACTAGCCTTTGTGTTTTCACTCGATGTAACTCAAGTATACAGGGATTCGTATAGAAAATAATATATTATTTTGTTCCTTTGACATTCGCTGACCTTCGCGATAAGAGGTTTGAGAGAACTTGTGAGCTCTAAGGGTCACAATAGAAAAATGATGGAACACTGTTCTATATAGCTAAGTTGGTACTAAAATAAACTAGTTATCACGGCGAACTTTGTATCGCCTCAAATATAAAAAAGAAAAAAAATATATAAAATATTAAAAAAAAAAGAATATTTTAATATTTCATGCAAATGTATGTAAATTGAAAAACGCGACGGACGGACAGACAGACAGACAGACAAATTGTCGTATTAAATATATAGATATCAAAAATATTTTTAAAAGAATAAATAGGTAATTCAAATTAGTTATAACGTAACAATATTAAGATACACGTCAAAAATTGACACAAAAACCGACTTCAAATTACCGAAATGGGACCAAATAATTGTCAGAATGGGACCAAATGAGACCATTTGGGAAGTAGTAGCTTTCAATTAAAAATAAATTCAAGATATGAGGTAACAAACATAAAAAAAACATACAGTCGAATTAAGTACCTCTTCCTTTTTTAGAAGTCGGTTCAAAATAACAGTGGTTCGCATCTATGGTGTTAAATTAATCTCCGAAGCCTAGATCATCCTCATTGCAAAACGCTAGAGTACGACATACTGGTCGTTCGTGTACGACGCATGCAATGCGACGTGGGAGCCAGCGACACACTGGTCCTACGTATACGACGTCTGGTGTGCTTCAAGCTGTAATCCTCATATTTGAAATCTCAATGAAAACGAATTTTGACAACGCTAAAAAAATATGTAAAAAAAATTGTCGTATTATAGACGTACTCGTATATATGACGTATACATGACGTATACATACATACGTACGTATATGACGTATACAGTCTGCCAAGAATACTTATACTGGTGTGTGACAAAAATATGAAATTAATTAATTTGTATGAAGTGAACGGAAAAACGTATGTTTTTTCCGTTCACAGTTTGTACCTATGTAATTATTGTTCTAAAATCTTGTTTATGACGTTTTTCAATAACTCGTCGTTTTCGAAGGATGAGTATGTTGATGCCATAAGGCCCTGGCAAATATACTCCAAGGGCCAATGGCTATATACACCTATATACCCTCTATTATGTAGGAAATGTGGGCATAATTAACGCCTGTCTACCCCTTCGGTAATAAAAACGTGAATTTGTGATGTGTTGGTTCTACCTGTATATAATTAATTAATTTACTATCAATGCAAACCACATATGGAAGTTTTCAATGCGGTGGTGAATATTCAGTTTACCGGCGCGGTAGCGCAACGCCCAGCTCGGACCGGTCATTCCTTCCGGTACATTGTCTTATCCGACCCACTAGGCCGGTCATCAATCATACCCGGGCAGGGAATGCGACGGCACACGCTCCCACCGATATTTTGAGTGTCGAAAAATTCTTTTTCAAGCATAATTTTATACCGTGCATATCACGAAATAAGGTCGACTTTGGTGTAGTGATGTTGGTGATATTATTCCGCTAAACTGACTTAATGGTACCGGTAAATTTGTAATGTATGGGTTATATTTTGTTGGGAGATCGGTATGATATTATTGATAATTGTATGTATTACAATAGGGAGCAGCTGAATTTCTTCTCATTGCTAAATTAAGGTTTATTTGAGGAGAAAATACATTGAAAAAGTCTTTTTTATTCATTGTTGTTGAACATTGTAATAATTTGCTGTTTATAGAACTTTTCAAAACTCTATTTTATAACCAACCTTAAATGTATAACACAGTAAAATACCAAATTAAGTACACAAAATAATGCTATGACCAATCGCTAAGGGGACATTATATTATTATTGATAGCAGCACTCTACTGTCGTGACAATGCCCAAAATGTAAATAGCATGATTGATGACAAAACCCCAGAGTTAGGGAAATTGAGTTCACATAAATGGTCCGTTAGATAAGTGTATATAAAACAAGTGACAGTATAATAAATGTGGTCTTGAAAAGAGATTAGATTATCTACATTTAGAACTACAGACGCTACCTCGCCTTACATTAGTGAACCTGCCGACCAACGAATAAGACTCTGACAAGTGTAGAAATGTCGGGAAATTCTTGGTATGTCTAAGTAATAGACTCACCACATTGCGTGGTCTAAAGGCGATATCTAACTATACATACTCGTATAACATTATAATGTATCTGCCTACGAAACTCCCGAAAGTTTGCGGGAGTTTCGCAGACTGGTTTAACAGCCAAACTGAAAACCCGACAGACGCTTTTTTTTTATTCCGCTCGTACGTCAGTTGCCGGGCGTCTCTGGTATGCACTAGAAGGTATTTCCAGTGGCGCCCGTGTTCACATGGCGGACTTACTATTATTAAAATTGCCACTTGTTAAGATGATGATTTTTTTTACAGAATACTTGGTAACAATTATTTGTAATGTTGTAAGCCAAGGGACACATGCTTCGTTTCATCCCCACAATAGGTTTCCGTAGAGATTTAGAACTAGAAAACTATTCAAAGTAACAGTCACATACCTAGTACTAGTCGAAATACCAGAACAAACAGAGGCGTTAATCGAAGGTCCTACCTATCAAAAAAAATTCACAAGTCTTTTTAATACGAACCCCTATCGGTCGCGTAAACCATAAGAAATCATCACGGATAAAGACATAAAACCGATACCGCTACCAGAGTAATCAAGGAAATTGAAAGGTCGACCCGAGAACGTACCAACCGGGTCTGCTTTTCCGCTACATTGTCTTATCCGGCTATGCATCATTTTACCCCATCTCACCCGGATACCAATACGTACTACGTACGTTGTTTTAATAAATCCCAAGATTTTATGACACTACGATGTTGATTCTAGATATTTTTCTATGCCTACTTGTATTAAGACTCCTTTCTGGAATTAGTACGATTTTATTTCGTATACTAACTGACGACGAAATAGAATTTCACGTCAATGTCAATTTCCACAAGACCATACACCTACAGGGACCTACAGGGATAAAGACTTGTCTTCAAGTTGTCCGGGGTTTCAATCTACCTCCGTAATTAACTTCATTAAGATGGATACCCGTGTATTTACTTGTTGCCTGGAAACACAAACATAAAACCCTGTCTTTATCCCCGCTGGGCTAGACAGAACTGCTTAATACGCCCACATTTTAGCAGTCTCTTTGTTGGTTCTACGTAAAGTGTGAGGGTAAAGATGGAATTGGGTCCAGTATATATTTACTAGCATCCAAAAAACATACCCCTTAAAATTTTTACTATTTAAATTACTCACATTTTGGTCAGTATAGTAAAAACTAATAATACCTACATAATCTTAGTCACTTCCAACAAGAATTTAAATAGAATTAGAGCAAAAATTGTAGCCCATTCTCTATTGACTTGTAGATGGATGTGAGTGCTTTTTGTGAGTCAAAAAAGGAACTTTTGAGGGGCTCAAAGCGTTATGAGGACTCGTTTCAATACAGTCGAGTAGTGACGGAAGAGGTTGACAGACTTTTTCTTTAAGTCAGAGGGACGCGTGTGTGTTTGCAGTGCTTTGAAGTTGTGTACTACAGTTTTATTGCTTAGAGAGTCTTGATACTTTCTGGCATCGTATGGTTTTATGTTACGCAGTATATAATACGATTTTGTTTTTCATACATAATTCATTGAGATAAAGAGAGAAAAGAAGCGTTTGAGATGTTGAAGGAGGATGCGTTTGAGTATTTTGGCACAAGAAGAAACAAGACCAGTTATACAAATCCTACTAATATTATAAACGCGAAAGTTTGTGAGTATGTATGGATGGATGGATGTTTGTTACTCTTTCACGTAAAAACTACTAAATGGATTTTAATGAAACTTTACATAATATAGCTTATACATCAGAATAATACATAGGCTACAATTTGTAAAGATATTGTGTGAATTATTCAAAATATGGCGATAATTAAGAGACGTGAACGGGAAAAAATCCAAATTACCACACGGACGAAGTCGCGGGCGACCACTAGTATACATAATAAAACACAGAAATTGAACAACATTAGAACAAGTACAAGTTTAAACATAGGACGGATTTGATCCGATGCGATCAAAACAATTGATTCAAATTAAAAGATCGGGCAAGATGTGGACACAGAGTAGAAACTCTATGGTAGCATAGAGTACCTACTCTGTGTCCACATCTTCAGTTGCTAAGCATTTTTTTATAAAACACAGCACATATAATAAATAAGTTATACCTACGTAAATCCAGCAGCGTATCTATTTAGCAATTTAAAACTAAAAACCCGAGAGCAATAAACTGAATCCACATTAACTTTATCGAATAAAGAAAACATATTATTCTGATTTATAGATATCCAACAATAAATTTTGTAATGCCCATATGAGACTAAGGTAAGTCTACCTTGTATTGTATTCACAATGGAAACTCGGTTGAACTTATATCTCATATCATAAACATAATCAAGTGAGGGTCCTTAATAAATAATAATAATAATAATAAATATTTTTGGACATTCTCACACAATGTCATCTAGCCCAAATTAAGCTAATATAAGCTTGTGTTATGGGATCTAGACGACTGATAAACATACTTATATATTTCTAAATACATACATATTATACATAGAAAATACCCAAACTCCGAAACAAACATTTGTGGATCACACAAATAATTTGAATCGACCCGGAATCGAACCTGGGACCTCAGGGTCGGCAGTCGCATACTCATACCACTGAGCCACCGAGGCAGTCCAAATTAATAAACATATCAAGAATCGGACGGGCACACAAGCCCTTTCGTGGGGTCACTCTACTCATACCAAGAGATGTTATCGTGGAAGACAGTGGGATGACGTAGGTAAGTTAGGCTTAGGACACATTGACTGTAAGTTGTTGGACTTAAAAACTATGATAAAGGGACTTGACCATTTCAAATCATTTGGCGATGACGACGATGGTGACGTTCGATTTAATTTGACCGAGTGAATGAACGATGAGATGTGAGCGAAGCATCTACATTTCGAGAGTGGATAATTTTGCTTTCGTCTGTCTTTATGTGTGTTTCGGGCTAGCCACATACTTTATCCGCGAGTGTTCCTTGATTTTTTTATTTCTCAGGGTCCCAATAATGTTGGGCGACATGGGCGAACACTAGTTTACCAACCTTTATAGTATCACAATTATTTACATAAGTGAGCCTACAAGTACACCTTGTCCTGAAAACTACTATTTCATGAAAAGGGAGTAAAATGATACCTATACTTATTGTTGTCGAAGGCTATTTTGAATCCAGAGCGAAACGAAGGATTCTAGAATAGAATTCCGAGCGCAGCGAGGGTTTTTAAAGGAGAATCCTGAGCGTAGCGAGGAATTCAAAGTACGTCGCCTGAGAAAAAATAATTTTACTCTCGAGGCTTAAATATTACTTTTCATCGCCTACTATGAAAAAAAAAGAAATGTAGATTAAATTCGCGCGTTTTGTTCTTTTTCGGATGGATTACTATGAAAGATTTAAGTTCCAAATTAGAGAATCTCATTATTGCCCGTTAGAAAGTCTCTGAACAAAAAAGAGCTACTTTAGGCGCACTTATGTAGAAACAAACGCCACTTTTGAATAGAAACGATGAAAAAAATATTTGAAATGTATTGTTTTACTTCTCGAAGGGTGTAATACATAGGCACAATGGTGTAATACACTCCCAAAACACCCGAGTCTATATATAATAATATCATTGTGAATGGAACCCATAATGTTTCAGAACCGTGGTAAGTACCAGACAAGAATAAAGTGTCATTTAATCATACAATTCACAGAAAATATTTTTTCTTTTTATTGATACATTTCACCAATTCACAGTCCACAGCAATAACGATATTTTCCCTTTGCCATTCAGTCCAAATAATACATATTACAAAAATTATTTCGCTTTTCGCTACAATGAACTAACACCCTAAGGGGGGACATTATGAAATATGGCGGGCAACATCGGCACGATACTCGGATTAAGGGGTCCCGTGCTAATCTCTGACTGACTCCTACAAAATTGCTCATATCGTCTGACAATGACCCCACTGGTATTTGCACGCACCTGCTTTTTCTAACAAATTAAAAAAGTTTTAACAAGAAATGCCGACAATGTGATTTGCGATAACAAGTTTTTTTCGGCCAATTAATATTGATGATTGATTGATGATATTGAGTGCGAAAACGACTTTGACTTATCTTGATTACACTTCTGAAAGCTGCTTGAATATATTAAGTGAAAGGAAATATACATTGTAAGGGTTATAAAAAAGTACGTCAAATATTGACACAACATTTGATAGAAAATGACCGAAATGGTCCCCACTTGGGAATTAGTAGCTTTCAATTAAAAATAATCAGAATCGGTTCACTCAGCCAAAGATATGTAAAGAGGTAACAAACATTAAAAAAACATACAGTCGAAATGAAAACCTCCTCCTTTTTCGGAAGTCTATTTTGTGCAAATGAATCGCAAATTCCAAGCGGCAATTCAAAAATACCTAAGCGTCGATGTTCATTGCGTAGGTACTAGATATGATTATTATCACGAACATCAAAGTATCCGAACCTCAAGCTATCGTAAAATTTTACACTCACGCCAAACTCTCAATGAACGGTAACACGATTCGATAAAACGAAGGTCTTAAGGATATTGTGATGTTTATATAAACACAGCCTATAATAGTTTGGTGGAATCGGATTCGCAATTATAAGGCGCTGCCATTGAACTGGGATTATGTCTATAACCAACAGAGCTCTCAATACAATTTCCAAGGTACGATTATGCTAGAGATATGC
Source organism: Nudaria mundana (assembly GCA_963556515.1). Lineage (NCBI taxonomy): Eukaryota > Metazoa > Arthropoda > Insecta > Lepidoptera > Erebidae > Nudaria > Nudaria mundana. The sequence continues at coordinate 4,290,209 of OY748293.1, forward strand.
GACAGATGAATAAATCTTATGAGGCCTTCCTCACGTACACACATATCACGCCTTTATTCCCGCAGGGGAAGGCAGAGGTCTTTTACACACCCACGATTTGCCAGTAATTTTAGTCCCACGTAATAGGGGTCAAGTCTATTGTCGTCACCGGGCACACAAATAATGGGTTACGTCCAAACTGGCCGAATGAATTTAATAAAAAGAAGTAGCAATATTGTAATATTGGAAAAAAATTTATACAGTTGCCTTGCGATGAAATGTTGATGAAAGGCAACAAAATCTTACGAGCCAGCCGCTATGGCACAGCCAATTAAAGTCCTGGGCGTTTCGGACTATAGGCCTTCTCCTATGAGGCCTTCCTAGAGAAGGAAAACTATACAAAACCCTATATCAACTCGCTGGCCGGCGTGATATTATGTAGGCTGAATTCCTCCCTCTTCGGGGGAGGTATATGCCCAGCATAGAGCGTCAAATGGACTGAGATGATGATGTTGAGGCCTTCATGGTAATACTCGGGTATTTGAGCAGTTCAGCAGACAAGAGGACACCATGCCATTTTGTTAGTTAATATCAATACGTATAACTTAATCGAATCAAGAAATAAGAAAGACTCGCTCCTATACCTCCTGCCGTCATCCCTATTCTAAATTCCTAACTCATATATTTAATTCATGCCTATCCTCTGGCTGTTTCCCTAGTGCCTGGAAACAAGCTCAAGTTAGTCCACTGCCTAAATCATCAAAACCGTCTCTTCCATCCCAATTTCGTCCTATCCAAAGTCCTTGAGCATTTAGTTCATCGGCAGTTGACAAGTCACCTGACACGCAATAATCTCCTTAGCCCTTTTCAATCTGGGTTTAGGTCAGGTCGCAGTACTGTAATGGCACTCCTTAAGGTGACCGACGACATACGTTGGGCTATAGAGAATAGGTCTCTCATGGTATTGGTGCTACTGAAGTCCAGTAGCACCAATACCGAGAAAAAAAAGGACTTGAACTGAGTAAAATTCCTATTAATTGCACTAAAAATTAGTATAAGGGAGTCTAAAATGCAGAGGGAACGAATTAAGGACAAGTATGCACGTACAACCATTCAATCAGTACAGCTATATCTCATAATTATTATATAATCGAATATTTCCCATCGAAACAGGCGGAGGGTGTAGCCCTGTGTAGCCCCCATAAAATTTTACAACAGCCCCATTGTCATCTATATCGATATTACTGGATATTACCCTGCTCTGTTGAAGTTAAGATTAAAGTACTTCGGCGGACAGCTTGGCAGGTTGTTCTAAAGTCAACGTAATTCCATGTTATTATTAGTTACACAAGACGTAATTTATAAATTGAAATTAAACTAGTAACTGATTAACTTTGAGATTGTACTCGTATTAATTTATATTGTATACATTTAAGTTAAGTAACAAATAACACAATAAGTTATAACTTTCATTAAAACTTCAAATGGTCATTACCAGTAGACCAATATGTTAATGTTATTTTGTCCTTGATTAGTGCTATACATATAGTAGAGATTGTTTTATGTTGTCTGTACTAAACTGTCCCTATGTACTACTGATAACTATGTGTATATGGGACAGTTTAGTTAAATATCATAATCGAAATATAGTGTTTCATTAGATGCATATAAATGTTTAAAACAGTATTCATGAAAACGATTAGTACTCTATAAGATTGTTTTTTAGTATTTGTTGAAATAATCATCTGTAAAAATTTCAAGTTTTGAACTATCACGGTTCATGAGATAGGTACAGCCTGGTGACAGACGGACAGATAGACGGACACCGGAGTCTTTACCCTTTGGGTATGGAAACCTAAAAAAGTATCTTAAATATAATATAATCGCATAAAACTGTTATACTGCCGAACGATAGTGGCTTGGAACGCCCTGCCCGCGCACGTGTTTCCTCCAACATATAACCCTGGGTTCTTTAAGCGAAGCGTGAAGAGGCACATCACTGGGTCGTCAAGTTGAGGACCACTCTCTATAGTATTCCTGTGTACTATGAGAGTCGCCCACAATCGCCAGATGTCGCCACAGCTTACCATCAGGCGGGAGGCGTCAATTTGTCGACCTACATATAAAAAAAAAATATATCCTCGAGAGAGAGAATCGATTAGCCGACAAATAGCGTAATCACTACGATAGTGGCAATAAGGAGGGCACGTGCTTTGGTTTCTAATGACCGTATCTAGTTCTCACATACTATTTGGTATTTATATCGTTATTACAATAAGTTTGAAAGTAGTTAGTTTAAAATTTCTAGTTCCTCGTGCAAAGTACATAATTAGTTTAATATTTCTGGTGTCTCGTGGCTCGTGCTCTGTAGATGATGAGAAATTGAACGTTGGATTAAAAGTAACGATTCTTGCTTTAGTTCTTTAAATATGAACACCTCTGCCTACCACCTAAAACATAATATAGGTATCTGTGTACCCTTTTGGAGATAAATACTTGATTTTGTGTGTGATTTTAGTCCCTATTGAGATATTACGTAACATAAGTTCTGCAATCTGGTATCAGTGGAATTCTTACACCAATGTTCATCCAGGGGTAACATTAACCGTTAATAAAGTCTACGGATATTCAGTATTTTATTCTCAAGTATAACTTCGTAAGTCGTCAAATTAAAGCGAGGTTTACACACCCTCATTTTAATTTACTCCCTCGAAACATTCTTCAAACACCGCGCAGCAATAACCCTTGCCAATACCGCGGTAACGCAATGATATATAAAATACATATAGGCACCCGTTAGTAAACAATCCCCAACAGAATTGAAATTAATAACAAAACCTCGTACATACGATAAAGCAAACATCAGAACTCCGAAGAATATTTGTACCGTATACAACCTCTGAAACCTTTAATGGAACCGGTCAATTACTTAAGACGGGGGAAACCGGATCATAAATCCGGGCTATCGATCAAAGTTCGTCCGTGTCCGGTCCGGCAAAACATGTCCGGGAGAACGTACCTAAATGTAAGGTAAAGCGTTGGTCTCACTGACAACTTATACCGTTGATTTTGTCAGTTTTTTAACCACGAGTCTCATGTAGGTACATATTGGCTTATACCATATTATATAATAAAAAAAGTAGATGATTTTACATTACCATGTTTTTTTCTATTACGAAAACCAACTTAACTTCAGTATAATAATGAATATTACAAACTTTAAAAAAATTATAATTATTATGAAATTTATATATTATGAAATCTTAGTATTAGGACTATGTGAAAATATTTAAAATAGTGTCATATAGGGCTCCGAGGCGCTTATAGCATGAGATCGATTTGCGACCCACTAGTATACCAGGGGAGCGAGTAAGGGTGCATGTGACCACTAGGGAAATATTCGCGGCAACGCGAGGAGCAACACGAGAGGACATCGTTTGGCGGCAGCATTTTACTTGGATTCTTGAATTTCTCAGATAAATGAGATCAAGTCGAAAATCCGACATCCATTCATTTTACGACTATATTATTTATGTTCTTTCTTTTCAAAATAACTTGTGTCAATCGTCAACTTCACTGCTAGGAACCGAGCATAAGGACAAAAAGACACACTTCATTTTTACTGTTTTATTGATACTGTCAATTTCTATACCCATTTCAGAGGTGGTAAAATAAATCTCTATAATATAAGGAAAAATAGGGCGAAGTTTTTGTAGCGTACAGTGGGACCAGACGACTGTGGGTTACGTAATAAAGATGTGTTGTAGTTGATTGATTTGTTCAGTTAAGGGTATTTTTAACATGAATTTTACTTTATAGAATGTTTGTAATACTTAACTATTAACGACTAGCTGTCTCGGCGAACATCGTACCGTATCATATTAATTAAACCTTCCCTGATTCTCCAGTAATGATTCAAGACCAAAATCAGCCAATCGGTTCACCCGTTCCCGAGTTTTAGCGAGTCAAACGAACGGCGATTCATTTTTATTTATATAGATAAGACCGCCATTTGTACTGTTAATATTTCTATGTCTTTTCTTCGTGTTCAATAAAGAATATTTTAAATTGATTTGTTTAACGAATTAGAGTCTATTGTTACGATTGGCGAAGTCGCAAAATAGATACCTATCTCCTTTTCATAGCGCCTCTCTTCGCATAATGTCAGTTTCGCAGAATGCCTGAATCGCAAAAAGTTGTTATTGCTAAAGCATTAAAAAAATACACTAAATATATTTCTGCCAAATCAAATCAGTTTGGGGAGTAGACGACCCTCTAAATCGATTTAGAAACGTCTATTTAAGGATCTTCAATATGGAGAATAGGATTAGAAAAATGCTTAAAACGGGTGCAGTCATGTGCATACTTATAGAAAATAAAGACAGGTAATATATGAAATATGAAAGATATTAATCGGAAAAATTCCTGAAGTTCATTCAGTAAATTCCCACCGTTTTCTCTTTGGCCCGATCGGCGCTTCAACCGCATCAATGGGTCGAGGTTCAACTATGTCAAAAATGTGGCCCAAGACATTATTCTCTAGACCAAGTCGGGGTTGGAATGAAGGACAGACCACATTGTATACTTTATTGTAGTTTATCAAACCAGTACCTATCGAACCCTGCTAAGATATATTGTATTTGTATTATGCGAGTTTTGATAGTGTTAGATACCAATATCTACTAAATCGGTACTGTTACAGGCGAAATTGCAGTGCAAAAGGACTTGGGTTTACTACCTATTATACGCTCACTTAAGAGAGGCTATAGTCGTTTACAGGGAAGTTTTTTATTTTATTTACAGTCAGATTTTTAATATTTAAGTAAGTATGTGTAACTGCACTGCAGCTGTGTTAGTCAAAATCCGTTAAAGCTCAATGCAGTAAGTTACGGTTTAAGACATTTATTTCTCAAAGATTTACAACAAATGACTTACGAGAAATTAAAAAGTATTACACAATCGTACATGGTTCAGTTGCACATTGTATTAACTTATGAACTATTGGGTACTTACCTACAAAAACCTACAATATTTATTATATTATAGTTAGATACAAAATAAGATTCAAACTGAGAAGAATAAACTGAGAAGTGAATTTCACACCTACATTTTGTATTTCGTACTTGGGGGCAAGCGTAACCGTTACTGCACTGTTTACAATACAATAACGTAATCAGAACCTACATTCCTGCAACTAGGACCGATGATACATACGTACAAGTTCAGCCTTTAAGGGGTTAAGGTGTATACTTTAAGTGTTTATAGAAATAAAATTCGTATTATCCTCGGGCAGAATATGAGTCGTAGTGTTGTACACCAGGAATGGAACTCGATGGACGCTGCTATTGCCGTACCAGTGACCGCTTACCCCATAAGGTCGGCACCGTAAAAGTAAAATGTTATAGCGAGGGGCAAGGTGCGATATTATATTATGGAAGTATAGTGTGCTCTGCGTATGGGGACTTGCGGTGTATCAAGGAACAGTTTTGTCATAATTTGCATTTCATTTGATAGATGATAGAGGACAATCTTAGTTACAATACAAAACTAACAAACACATGAAGCAAAGTACAGGCGTTTTTTGTCCAATATGAATATCTACATATTATAAAAAGTAATAAAATCCCATTGACTTGAACCAAAACCTACTAAAATTGCATGCCTAGTATTATGGTAAAGTATAGTGAATCTATAAATTACTACTGTAACATCTGATGTAACCCATGTTTGCAATGATTTATAAATAAATAAATAAAATATAATTCATTTAGTTACGCAATCACCGAATAGTTAAATTTAAGTTATCCAAAGGTCTTTAAACTATTCCTAGTTTAAAGACCTTTGGATAACTATAACTTTACGATACCTATCGTCCTAGAAGTTAGCTGAGCGCAGATAGGGAATGGTTAAATTATTCCAAGTTAACGTTCCAGATGATATTATTTATTTAAAGTCTTGCAAGTCTGGACGCCAAGTTTCAATTCCAAGATTAGTGGAGTTCGTACAGTTTCTAAGTTTAGAAGTTCATTTATTTAAGAACTGCCTATATATATTCTATACTAGCGTATACCCATAACTCCACCTGCGTGGAACAGTATAAATGGCGATATATAATGGCGACTTCCTGTCATCTGATTTCGATTAAACCTTGCTAACTGCCTGTTTATGAATTGAAAATGTTAAAATTCCGAAACAAATTTTGACATTTTATGTGCTCAATAGATACCTACTCAACTTGAAATTCTCCATTCAGAGACCGGCTATTGTTTCATCGAAATCGGATGGCTGTAGGTATATGTTATCCTGACATTAGCTTAATTTATCTGTGAAATCTGCAAGAAATTTTGTTCAATATTTTCCGAGATTAGCGTACCTATACAAACATGACAAGTAGTCTTTTATTTAACTTTAACGTTGATTTATTTAAATATTATGTGCAATAAAATACAATAAATAACTCAAAAGTCATTTCTCATTGACAAGAAGACATATTAACGGCGAATATAAAATATAAATATTTAATGCAAACATCAACACAATGTCATCTCCATAACAGAACGGACACTAAATAAATAAAATGTATTCGTCTATTCAAAGATGGCGGATCGCTCACCTGGCGTTCCTATCAAATTGGAAGCGTTCTGAGAATCAATCGAGAGAGAAAAAACCCCCAGTTAATATAATGGAATCGAATTATCACCGGGATGAAGACGAGACTACAGTAGGGCTGTCGAAACAAAGAGCTCCCTTTTGCACAGCGATAATGTTTGCTTGTGTTGTTTTTCCATTCTAAATGGAGTAGGTATCTACTGTTTTGTGTGAAATATTTTTCTTTGTTGATAAAAATAGCCAACGTTTTCCTGTAATGGATAATTCGAATGTAACATCTTTATACGTCATATTACCGAAACGAATAGTAGACAAAAATCAATAGGCAAAAGATTATTAAATACTGAATGGATTCAGGCGTCACCTGGCGAAAGTCCATGACAAAAAAATGGAAAAACGATGATGAAATTTAAAAATTGCAATGATTTCGCTAAATAGAAGACATGTTAATCGTCGACATATGTTTCGCCTACTCACGAGGCATTATCAAGACTATCTCAAAGAGACAGCCAGACAGACTCCAGAAAAGATTATTAACAAAGATTTTGCTCTAATTACTTGTGTAGTTCTTCTTCTTCTTATTTTAAGGGTGTGGCTCCATCGTTCATCGATGATTTTACCAATGTCAAGGTATTTGATACACAGAAGATCTAGTTATTCCAAACTAGCTCCAGGTGCGGGACAAGATAAGAAACGTTGTTCGGTATTGGTTATGGTGCTACGTTGTAATTTCTTGATTTCGCATTATGTCATATGTCATTCAGTAAAAGTAGCCTATGGGAAAGTCGCGAAGAGGTAATACGTGAATTTCAATAAGGGTAAAACAGTTGTTATTAGTACTTTGGCATATTTTTAGATGCTATAGCAGACGCTTATATTAGCTTACTTAGGGCTAGATGACATCGTGTGAGATGTCCAAAAATATTTATTTAATATTTAAATTTTAATTTTTAATTTAAATAAAAACAATAAAAAATAATTTGTAACCTTTATAAAAAATCTTAATTTATCTTTTGTCAACCCTATACTCAGGAGAATGTAGATAGAGCAAAAGTCTGTAATTCGATTGGGTTCGATAACAATCGCGAGTATCGAATTGTGTGTTTGTTCATCCCCCTTCCCCCCTTCCGTTCCAATCTATAAAGAAAATTGTTATAGAACTGTTGTGACCCTGCAACAGGTATTAGTGATGATGTTATTAACTCTTACGGATGTTTATCTCGACGTTTTTGTAAGGTAACTTTGTACAGGATTTGCAAAAGTTTTGCAATCTCATAAGGATCAGCCAAATTCCATTGGTTAATAATGAACTTGCTTTTAAGTTTAGGTACATTGACTGAATTTCGAACGAAGGAGGGCACATTTGACAATTTACACTGTCGATTGATGGCTATTGGAAAAGTACAAGAGCTTTTGTTTAATATGGAGACCACATTGTAATATCTTTTAAGGTCATTGAATGAAAGATACTAGTAAATATAACTACATTTCTCGTTAACGGCAATATTAAGCGAAACCTAAATATGGACATATCGTTTATTCACTTAACCATGATTAACCATTCTGCCAAGCTCTTCAGGAATAAATGTATGTCATTATGACTCAAGGTCTATAAGAAACAAGACAATTTTCACATAGTACTTAACATTACTAATGAACGGGCCCCTGGATAAGTATGTATGAAAACTGCCGGCGTACCTGAAAACGACTGCCTGGGCCAAGGACCAAAAATCATATTCATATAAATAAAGTTTGAGTTTTGGTTTGAATAATTATAGTTAGTAATGACTGCTTCGGTGGCGAGGTCGGTAGTGCATCCGCTTTCGACGCCGGAGTCTCGGGTTTGATTCCCGGTCGGGACAAACTTTGTGTGATGACACATACGCTTGTACCGAAGTCTGGATGATTCCTATGTATAATATGTATGTATTTACAAAATAAAATGTATATAAGTATTTATATCAGTTAATCTAGTACTCATATCACAAGCTCTGCTTAGTTTGAGACTTTATGGCGATGTGTGAATTGTCCTAACATATTTATTTATTTAGTAGTAATGATTTTTCCACAGCGCCTGGTAACGGGAATAGGCTAGATCCCTATTACGTGGGACCTGAAAATACCGGCAAAGTGTTGGTGTGTAATGCACCTCTGCCTACCCCTTTGGGTAGACGTACCTATGTCTGACCGTCTACAATTTAAGTAAGGACATTTAAATAGGTAACTGTTGAACTGAGCAGAATTTCCTAGACTGTAAAGCGCCTTCGTCCACCTGACAAGTACATAATACTTAATATTCTATAGGTCTATGTGAAGCTATGTGCTAGCTAATTAGACCGGTGTTGTAATTCTGTGTAATAATTATCTCAAGCATGTTTTGTAGTAATTAATGATCGTGTTATTCGCTCTGGGTATTACATGAGATGTTCGAGAATGTATAATAATGCAGTTTATACTAATATTACTTTACATGGTAGGTACTAAAATAACCTACTGGCTCGTGTAAAGAAATTTGACAAAGAAAAAAAGTATAAAAGATCGTTGTTATTTTGCTAAGATATGTCAGAATATAAATAAATAAATAAATATGTTAGGACAATCCTCACAACGCCATCTAGTCTCAAACTAAGCAAAGCTTGTGATATGAGTACTAGATAAACTGATATAAATACTTATATACATTTTATTTTGTAAATACATACATATTATACATAGGAAACATCCAGACTTCGGTACAAACGTATGTGTCATCACACAAAGTTTGTCCCGACCGGGAATCGAACCCGAGACTCCGGCGTCGAAAGCGGATACACTACCGACCACGCGACCGAAGCAGTCATATATATGTCATTAATGGAAAACATTACAACACATTTGACATAAGTTCTTTTTCATGTTCTATAGGTATGTACTTAAACTACAGAGCTTTTTCTTATAAATTCAATAGAAACGTGTAAACGTGAACAATAAAAAAAATATAGTCTTAGCTGACTCAAGTTACTTACTTTTCCCTCACATTATTGTTTAACATATAAATACCTACACGTAACAAGCTTCAACGTACGAGCGTTCAACGTATTGAAGAATCGACTTAAATGTATTCAACATTCATAAACATAAATTAATAACAGTAGGATTTACATTAAAAAAAAACAAAAAAAACGCACTTACCCCAGTCAAAGTTTTGATATTGTGCAAAGCGTCTTGGGCTTTCAGCGCCGCTTTGCGCGTGAAAAACGTCACAAAACAGCACCCTGTAACAGAAGCGCACACGTACATAACATGACACACCAACATCACATACAGGGGGAGTCTAAAACACACTTTTACTCAGACGGTTCCACAAAATACACACGTTACAACAACTACATTAAACGACATAATATTTAAGTACCCACTGGTTCTGAGTTGTACGGATAACGTAACTTATGAACAAATTATACGATACATTAAATTTATTTACTCAAGGTCGGAAGGGTTTCGCATATAAAAAGTAAGTTGGGTAACCTTTACGTAGAAAGTTAAAGGTTCTGAGAGGTTAGCGCTTTTACTAACTATAAATCGTATTTAAAATGTGCTGGATTTTAATTTAGATATTGGCTTTAAACACTATGATGTACCTACATCTTTTTATGTTTTTCTGCATACTTATTGTTTGTACAAGTTTATGTGCAAACAAAAATGTAATTAATGTTGGTTTGAATTCGATAATGACTCAAATAGTAAATATTTGCTGGTGGATAATTAAAATATTAATATGATACAAGTAACATTGAACATAATACAATAATTCGTGTATAGTTTTGAAAGTAACATGTTTCATCACTGCTTTGTTTCAATTTACACAAAAGTTAAAGTTTATTAAAATTAAAAATATCTGCAAAAATTGTATAAAATATTAATTACCTTAGACATGAAAATTAAATACAGAAAAAGTTATTATATTTATTATTTGTTTATACGTATATTATTGTAACAAATACAACTCATTTTAGACTTTTATCATGTAAATATTGAAACAAAAATATAAAGTGATAAACAATTTCACAGTCACAAAGCTACATAACAATCAATATTAACTCATAGCAAACTCAACCTACTAATTTTAAAATAAACATTCACAACAACACATTTACGTCACAACAAAGTACCAAAATTTATTTTTACCGAATTGAGGCATCCTGTAGATTACCTACTTGTGTGCGTACACCTAGTGTGTAACGACAAATCAAACGTGTTACTCTGAACCAGCAGGTTTCACGGTGAGCTTATGCCCTCCATGTGTATATTGTACAGTGTGTGTGTGTGTATGTGTCCAAGGTGTCGATATACCTGGAAGTTTGTAGTATAATCTAATAATAGACTGATGTACAAAATAGGTAGACATACTGGGAGTTCGTATGTAGTGAATGCACTCTGCCTAATAGATCTGTACTATCTGTTCGTTATTAGAACTTCGATGCATTTCTTTCGAACTTTGAATAATTGTGTTCATCACACAAGTTGTACACCATAATTATCTACGTTCAAAGATTTTGATACTACAATAAAAAGCGTAGGTAATCTTTGACATGACGCGATTTTAACGGTTTACATTCAGTAGATATTTATCGGTATTATATCCAACTTAGTTAGTTTATTGTCGATGTAAATTATACGTAGTTAGCCTCACCGCAGAATGATCGACATGCTATTTACTGGCAACACTGCCACCGAGATGCCTGACACGCGAGTGGCGTGCCTGCCTAACGAGTTCACATTATACCAACCCTTTAATAACACACGAACACCCAACTACAGCGTTCGTCGCCATTATTTACATACAGATCATGCAGTAGAAAGATGGGGTATAAAAATTGAACGTAGAGTACAAAGTCGATGTATAAAATGAGAAGTTAAGAAATAGGTTGAAATTAAACGAACGTCTTCGTATTAGAAGCAAATGACCGCACAATATACAAGAAACTTAAAAGACTTGATATTTCAACAATCTAATTCAAACTACTAAGACCACAAGACAAGTCATCGAAATGGCGATCTTTCTTTTATGTCTTAGGGTATGCCTAGACATATACAGTAAATTTGTCGAATTACGTCGTCACTGTCGCCAGAGCACCCAAGATCTAATTCTTAAACTAAGGCAATTTCTTTGTAATATGTAAAGGGCTAATAATTTTGAACAAAAAAAAAAACGACTTTAACCGTAAAGTGGGATATGTAAAGTTCTCTTCAATACAAATAAATCAAACAAAACACAACGTAACTGCTGAAAATCGTTGATGAGTTCCCTCGACTGGCTGTCGGCTCCCTCGTCAGATCGACTCCAAACCTTCATTAAATGTTAGTCCTTTATAATATCTACTGCAAAAATGAACAAACACACTAGTCGCCCTCACAATTTTTTCCCTCTATTTCTCCGGGATCCGATCATCAGATCCTGGTTTCCTTTTAATGTGACCACCTTGGAAATATCTCCTTTCCAAAAATTATAGTATTAAAATTGGTTCATAAACGACGAAGTTATCCGCGAACAAACTTTAAAAAAAAATATACGGTCGAATTGAAAAACCGTTTTTTTAAGTCTGTTAAAAACCAATTTATCCAATTTAAATATTCAGCTGATTGCAAAAAATCATCAGCCACCAGGTCTGGGAGAATCTTAATATTAATAGGACCAACAAAGAAACTAGATAGAAACAAAATTTTAAGGTAACTCGCTTAAATACAAACGATATTTAACCCCAAAGACTGAGGTGCCTTTGTAAGCCCGCATGTTGTTTGGTTTGTGGTACGGTAAAAAATATTAAAAAAAAAATAGATTTATATTTATGGAACAAAAACGAACGCTTCAGCAGTCCCTTGCTCCTACACGCGTGGAACATTATGTAATAGGGGAAGTTTCTGCTACAAAAGTCTTGAATAATGGGGGCTAACAAAAATATCAACAGGCATTATGACTATGCGAGAACCTGACCTATTGTTAACTGTGAAACAATGACATAAAACGGAGCAACACGTTTAAACCCCACATTGAAGTGTGTTTATTTTTTAATTTTAACCATCAAATTATAAAATGGATGGATTGCTCGAGTTATACAGGTAATGTTATGACAAGGATCTAACAGCCCATTATACTATTAGTACAGTAAATATGACACTTTTTTTTTTTGAACAAATTAATTAGTAGCAAGAAGTTGAAATCTTTTATTACTAAGTATTTTGTATATTTTTAATTTTAACTTAGCCATGAATCTCGTAGAACAAAGGCTTTTAAAAAACGAAGTGGTAGTGGTGGCATATAAGCTACAAGCTCTACGAGACATCGTAGTAAGCTACGCATTGCTACGATATTGACTGTAGCGATTTCAATGTTGACTGAACTTTCTTTTAATATTGACTTATCAAGCGTCTGAGTTTTATTAAATGTTAGAGCGTCACATATGAATAGCGGCAGAATATTAAAACGTCGCTAAAACAATAAGATTTAAATGAAGTTCTTCATACTTGCAGTTAAAAATGTAAGACCCTATTCAATTGATGGATATTATGAAGAACTTCGAGCGAAACGTTTTAGTGAATATCTATTTCTAAATCGCTTAATGAAAATTGACACCACAAAGTTTGATAATTAAGAAAGTACAAAGACGCAAAGTTTCACATTTAAAATACACAAATCTGAGTGAAATTTAGGAGTTTCGAATAGTTGAAATTTAGAAATCATTTTCGACGAAAACTTTTTGAAGTATTGAAGAACTAGTTGAAGTTGGGAGTGAAATTAAGTATTTGCCTAAAAATTATTGTTTTAAAGCTAAATTACTTGTAGATATAAGTTTGAAATTATATTTTTAAGTAGCTATAATTAGGTATTTGCTCTTAACTAATGACGAACCTCTCCGTTAGATACAATGCGTTGTATTCATATCCATAAACTGAAAACTAGATAGCTTTGTATAAAATATGTTTTATTACGTAAAATCTCGTTATGCAGTAATTGTCGAAGCTCGAAGTAATTCAGTCAGGATATGCAACATAGTGCTGAAAATATATCTAAGTTTGAAATGAAAAGTTGTACACGCTCACGTATTGGCTGTCAAATGTTTTGGTCCCACGTAATATGGGGCGAGACGGTTCCTATTACGGTATTATTTTAGGGTGTAAGGGATCCAAGATCTTCGGGGTTCAGCTACTGATTAACCACCTTCTGATTATCGAACGAGGCTCCGCGATTTTACGGTACCCATGTGGTGGCTTTGGCTCCTTCGTGGGAAGCCGATGATCCGGTAGTACACAATATTAGTCCGGGAGGGAGTACCATCTTACAGCTGTGTCAAAACCCCCCAACAACTAGTACGGTGTCTTGCGCATAACTTTTCACCCCTTAGGGCTACGTAAAATTTTCGATTTTTTGGCTTGCCTCCAGATCGAGGGCTATCCATTGAGGGGTCAACCATCATTAGAGCATAAGCAGTTCTCGAGAGCTAAGGGGGACATTCCCCATTTCTATATATAGATTATAATGCTACATTGATTGTGTGTTTGCATTAAAACTACTGAATCGATTTAAAAAATTCTTTAACTAATATGTAGCTACATTATGCCCGAGTCATAGGTTACTTTTTATCCCAGTAATGTGTTCCTGTGGCAATTGGGAATGAGAAAACTAAATCACGTAGCTCTGGTATTCAGCTAGTTTCGTATAAAATGAATAAGTACGAACCTTTGCTGGCTCCGGTGATCTTGTCCCGCAGCACGTTGATCTGATGAACCCTGCCGAACTCTTCGAACATCAAGCGTAGGTCGTTCTCGTCCATACTCCGTGGAACTTGACCAACAAACATCTGTAACGCATGATACAATAAACTTGAGAATAAAATTCATTGAACCTTTCAGGGATCGTAAACACTTTTTATACTCGTACTTTAGTTCGTATGAGAGAGAGATGTAGTTATTTAGATGAGTAGTAGTTATTCCATAATATTACTTTACGCCGATAACAAACTCGCAAAACGAATATCGTCCTGCTTGATTCGAACCATCGGCAAGGGTCTTTCTCTATTCGCCCGTAGATTAGTGGTAAAGCATTTCCATGTTACGAAATCTCATTCCAAAACCTAACACACTGAAACCACAGAATTTGGATTATTCAATTTTGGTAGTCAACACAAACTTTCAGATAAAAACAGGGAGGTACTGGACTGCGCATCATAATTATGCAGCAGTTAAATTGCAACACCATGTTCATAATTAAAAGGGGCAAATAATAAGTCATGCTTTGCAATTTTGGTGCATAAACCATCCACTGTGACGTAATTGGTTGAGGGGAGGTGACGTCATCTACAAGCGAATTCGTCGTCCAACCACGCGGAACATTTTTAATTACGTCAGCACATCACTACGTTTTCGAAATTCAAACGCCATTTTCTTTGAAGTAAGATGAATTAAATGGAACTTGGTAGGAGTGCGTTTTGTTCCATTCCGTCCGTTCGCGTCCGGAACAAGAAATGGGGCGGTCTCAAAGTTGCGGACGTTTTAAGAATAAAATTTTATTATTTTAATTTCTCTACGTTGAGTAAGATTAATTAACTTTTTCATCAAAAGTCTTCGGAAAAAGGAACGTGTTCCGGACTAATATTGAGAAATGTTTATCGCAGGAGTACAATAAAGTTTTAAACGTTGTATGTAGGTATTATACTTCATTAGCAAGTTTGAATTTTATTGTAAGTAATATAAAGCCGATTACACATACATTATATAGGTATGTAGGTATTTCTCAAGGCATCGGCAGATATTTTTACTACCTACTCACTTAACGTCAGCTAAATCATTAATTAATATTACGAGTATACCAGTACTTAATTAATATTATCTCCGATGTAGATATCATCATCTTCACATATTTATTATTTTATTTTTCTGATTTATTACAACAGATTGCACTTCATACTGCTGAACAAACCTGTAATATCGATTACTTAGTCGTGTATTATCGTTTGATAAAAACCGGTCAAGTGCGAGTCGAGCCACGCACAAGCGATTACGTACCTAACACACACACATATCACGCCTATATCCCCGAAGGAGGCAGAGGCGCATGCATTACACACCCACAATATGTCAGTATTTTTAGTCCCACGTAATAGGGGGCAAGCCTATTGCCGTCACCGGGCACTCTAGAAAGTGGGTTATGTCCAAAATGGCCGAATTAATTTAAAAAAATAAGCAGCTGTATTGTAATTTTGAAAATAAATTTGAAAACCTTGCGATGAAATTTTGATAAAAGGCAACAAAATCTTACGCGCCAGTCGCTGTAGCACAGCCAATTAAAGTCCTGGTTGTCTCGGACTCAAACGTATCCGTACTAAAAAGGCAAAAAAATCACGTAAGTTGTATGGGAGCCCCCTTAAATATTTATTATTTTATTTTATTTTTAAATATTTATTGTTATAGAGGCAACTGAAACACATCATCTGTGAATTCAAATGTCATAAGATACAGCCCAAGACAGACGGACACAGTGAAGCCTCAGTAATAGGCTTCCCGTTTTACCCTTTGGGTACGGAACCCTAAAATGAAATTTCTACGAGAAGAATATCTAATGATTATGCTAAAAATACTACAGTAGATAAGACAAAGCAGTAAATTTCTTCCATCATCTTAATTTCCTCGCTTGCGGCCCCTTGAGCGATATCGTTATCAAGAAGTACCTGCATTTCGTAGTCAAGCTATGTGGGTCACTTTAAAGAGGTTATTCACATTTGAATGAATTACTTATCTTCACAAATATACCTGCACACAGACTTGTCACTCGCCTAACAACCGCAAACAATACGCGACGTCAGCGACAACTTGAAGTTGTAAATCAGTAATGGCGAAATTTCATTATAGTCGACAGGGTCCGCATGCGGGGTGCGGGAGATTTCTGGAACGAGTGCCACAGGGCCCGCATTCGGGGAACCGTTTTCATTAGTCGATAGGGTCCGCATGCGGGGTGTAGCTAGAACCTCCATGTTCGTCGCCAGTTATTAACAAGAGTGGCACTGATACAGACGTTCTTGCTATGGATCAACAATTAATGTTATGTGGAGCAATTTTGACTGTCTGTGTCTTATTGAAGAAGAAACTATTAGCCTCATTGAAGAAAAAGAAAAAAGATTTTGGGTGCGAACTTTACTAAAAAATAGAAAAAGGCATGGCGCGTCAGAAACATTGTGTAAGGAGTTACAATTGGATTTGGAGTGTGATGTAGAAGATCATGATATTTTTTTCCGATTATCTAATGATTTATTTGAAGATTTATTAAATAATGAAAAATATTTGACTCACGACCCGCAAGCTGTATATTGACCGATGAATTTCATTAGTCGATTTCATGGTCGGTATAAAGCATGCGGGGAACCCGAACACGTGTCGACTTGTTAAACTTTCATTGGTTGTTATCTCGCCTGCGGGGAATCCCCGTATACTGTATACCGAACGAGTTAACGACCAATGAAATTGCGCCTTAAGGGTTGTCTCTTTTTTGTGACACGGCATTGACCAAAGAGTTAATATTGAGGCATTAACGTCATAGTTATCGGTTAAATTATGCTGGTATATATTTTACTTTACTGACAACCCTAACGTTCAAACATTAATTAACGTCGGAGTGCAAGTTCTGTATTTAAGTACTATTCCCTATTCTGTGCTATAGACAGTCTCGGTGGCGTAAGTAGTCGGTAAAATGTACGACATGCGTAAGACCCTAGAGGTCCCAGGTTCAATCCTCGGGTCGGATCAAATAGGCATTTGTATGATCTTGAAATATTTCTTCCGGAGTCTGGTTATTTTATAGCTTTTTTTTTACTGACGTGTTTATCCCATTTTTATAACCGAATTCAAAAAAGAAGGACGTTCGAATTGATAGTTTTTTTAAATGTTTGTTATCTCATACTTTTCGACTGGGTAGATTAATTGAAACTAGTTTCACGGCGAACTTTGTATCGCCTCAAATATAAAAAAAAAGAATATTTTAATATTTCATGCAAATGTATGTAAATTGAAAAACGCGACGGACGGACAGACAGACATACAGATAGTCAGACAAATTGTCGTATTAAATATATAGATTATCTTTTTATAATTAAAAGCTATTGCTTCCTTTGTAGTCTCATTTAAATTTGGTCCCATACCGACAAATATCTGTCTTCTTTTACTTACTAGCGAACGCACACGGCTTCGCCCGTGGCAAATTATGTAATTTGTCACAGGCAAAACTGTGTGACGAGTTTCTAACCGTAGTAGCGTGATCTAGAAATTATGATATGAAGTAAAAACTGAATGTCGTTACTATTGGTCATCATAGCTCAGTGGTCAGAGCATTCCTCCTGTAGGGTTCGATTCCCGCCGATGACATCAGTTTTTTGTGATCTGTTTATAATTTCCATCTTAATATTTTAAGAGTAGTTTTTGAGTTTATCGCGAACAGACAGGCGCGGCGGAGGACTTTGTTTTGTACACTCATATCACGCCTGTATCCCCGCAGGGGTAGGCAGAGGTGCACTACATACCCACAATTCGCCAGTATTTTTAGTCCCACGTAATAGGGGGCAAGCCTATTGCCGTCACCGGGCACACGTATAACGGGTTATTTCCAACATTGCCAAATGAATTTCATAAAAAGTAGCAGCTAAGTATATTGTAATATTGAAAAAAATAATTACACCCGTTGCCTTGCGATGAAATGTTGATGAAAGGCAACAAAATCCTGGGCGTCTCGGACTATTTGTTTTATAATATTAGTGATTGGTTGTTATTTACCTTGATGTAATCAGGATCAGGCATCTCCGGCTTCTCGTCATTGTTGTTGTTGTTTATACTCGTGACGTTGTTGTTGTTGATGTTCATAGTCATCCCACTGTAACAACCAAAAAGAAACAGTTTACATCTACTCCATAACATTATTCAGAGGAAAGATTTAATTGTTTGTTTGATCCGAAACAATTTAAAAAAATTAATTCAGTAATAAAACTTAAATTACAATGTAACGTTTTTGAACGTCATACATAACAATTCAAGATTTTATATTTATTGCCAGATTCGCAAGGCAATACTTTTTTTTTTTTTAAATCCGCGGCAATTATCGCGGCCGCACCTACGTCCATTGCCGAGCGCCTCCGGTAGAGACTGAGAGAATTCCCGGTGGCGCCCGGCACAAGGCACAAGACAATACCTAGATAGAGCCTGCGAGAAAAGAACCCGGTAAAATATGTAGCTACATTAACCCTGAGTGATATAATAGATCTACTCTTTATCCAGGTAATTTTTTTTTTAATATTTTACTATATTATGCAAAACTTAGATGTGTAAGGGAAATATACATGTATGAAATATTAAGAAAGAAATTATAAATAGATCACAAAAACTTATGTCATCGGCGGGATTCGAACCCACGGCCTTTCCCTAACAGGGGACTGCTCTGCCAACTGAGCTACGATGACCACTACCGACAACATCGAATTTTTGCTTCATATCATATTCATAATTTCTACATCGCGCTATTAAGGTTAGCGTTGGCGCGATTTTTTGTGATCTATTTATAATTTCTTTCTTAATATTTTAAGAATAGTTTAAGCAAACTCATTGCTTTGAAATGCAAAAATATATACATGGATACTCGTATAAATCCGTTGCGTAGTTTTAAAGATCTAAGCATACGTACGGACGTAGCGACTTTGTTTTATAATATGTAGTAATAGTGATGGTGTATTTAAAATTATATTAATATTATGCATATTTATAATAATATTAGGTATCATAGCAAAAACCCTGCCGAGTTTGCCATTAGATGACGTTGTTAAAAATAATAACCCAGTCTCAAATGAATCAAAACAGCTTGTATTAGATATGAGTACGTACTTATCTATACATATAGGTACTTGTTTTGTAAATACATACATAGAAAAAATTCTCTTTTAAATATTATAAACTAGCTGTTGCCCGCAGCTCCGCACGCGTGGAATAGTAAGTGTATGAAGTATCCTATTGTCTTCTCCGTTTCCAAAACTATCTCTATGCCAATTTTCATCCTCCAAATCCGTCCTGTAGTTTGATCGTGAGAGGTATCTTCCGGATTTATAATATTAGTTAGGATATCTAAACAGAATTACAAAACCACTTGACGTTGTAGTTACTTATGCTTATCACAGAATGATTAAAGAAATGTGTGAAATTTATAGGTTATAATGTAAAAAGGTTAAGTACCTTGTGATTCTAGAACATCCATACCACAATTCTTGTGTGTGCGCAACGCACTTGTTTGCTGTGTTATCAGTGATAGGGCCGTACATACTTTGATTAAACCACCGTTATCAGGTATCACTTATCACTTATCACTCGATCGAACCAAACCGTACTCGAGTTAAATTTCTGACGCGCACGAATAAACTGTATAGCGTATCTTCTATATGTGGGTAGATTGACAATGTTGCATTTTATTATTTACCTTATTTCGTTGATATTTTTAGGATCAATGTTGCAATATCTATTTAAGTATACCATAAAGGAAGAGTATAAAATCTAATAACATAACATAAATATTATTTACTGTAAAGTTTAGATAAATACATTAAAAACATACTTATAACTACTAAATGTACAAGAGCGGCCTTATCGCTAATAGCGATCTTTTCCAGGTGGTATACCTTTCGTTAACATAATATATGTAATCCTAAAATGTTTTGGCACAATGAATTTGGCATACTTTTTTGGCATAATTATACTTGGTCATAACTGATTTTTAGCAGCATATGTACTGTGGAATAATTATAATAAAAAATAAAATAAAATAAAATAATTTTAAAATACAAACTATAATTATATTAAAATATAATTATAGCTAATTATAGCTATGCTTATAAATTTTATGCTTAAATATGATTATGCTAATTTTATTTATGATTAAGACAAATATGCTAAGTTTGTTATGAATAAAAAAATTATGCATAAATATCATTAGTCTAAATTACCATATGCCAAAATATTTTATGGTTATTTTTTTATGCAAATGGATAGTGAACCCTTCCAGGCAACCTTAGGATGGAAGGGATCGTCGTAAAACGAGATAAGAAAACTTAATATTATACAGGTAGTATGCACATTATTATAAAGAAGAGTTATCATTTGTGAATGTGAGGCAAATGAACAGATGTCAGATATCACCGATGCACCGAAGAAGAACTGGAATTTCACGATCTCTGTCTCATCATCCACTGAGCCTTTTCCCAACTCAGTTGGGGTCGGCTTTCCCGTCTAACTGCGATTCGGCTGAACTTTGATATCTTCCGTTTTTTTTTTTATATTTGGTTCGCGAAATTGACGCCGCCCGCCTGGTGGTAAGTCGTGACGACGTCTAGCGATTGTGGGCCACTCTCACAGCCCTCAACTTGACGACGTTAAGCGATTGCCATAGATAGACAGGTCGGATTTTGGATTTAGGGCTCCTAGAGGGGTCTTACTGTCTTAAGAAATAGTCACCAGTACTAAGACCGGCGTGACTAGATATTGCTTAACCTTTGCAATTATTTATATTAACATTGTAGGTTACCAGTAGACCACGAGCCCCTCCACGATATCTGTCTATTGTAACGAAAAAGAGGCGTGATTGTATCGATGTGTGTAAATTGTAGTATATTTCGAAAAAAACAACTATACAAGATTTGATTTCGATAATGTGTTCCCGTGGGAATCAATTTACAACTATAGAAGACAGTCAATACAATCTATTTCTGTATATTTGAAAGCAATGCGTTTGCTTCTACTATTATTAAATTTAGATAGAAAATTATAAGTCACAAAAATTTTAAATAAATGTTATCGGCAGGACAAGAACCCGCCGCCACTCCCTATCAAGAGTAATGCTCTGACCACTGATCTACAATCTCACATGTACATACATGTCATCGTAACTCAGTGATCAGACATGTTATTTATATTTGTTCTATCTAAATATTAAACCAATACAGTGTTATATTATGTGGGTAATTATTATATAGATAGGTAGGTATATTATATAGAAATTTATATTACGAAGATGGCGAATCCTGAAAAAGCGACGATTTATCCTATTTTTACACACAATAGCCAACTCAAAAGAGGGTCGAAGTCAGCGTGACTTGCATATTTCTTTATTAATTATGAAGTTTTGTAAAGAAAAAATGAAGTAATTCACGTTCGCCTTTTGGGCCGCTCGATTAGACAAGTTAGGAGAGAATAACTTTTTAACAATGTAATAAATTTTTCTTATTTCTTTGGAATAGGCAATTATACTAAATTTTAGATTATGTTTATCTGACTAAACTAAAGGAGAGTGAGATGTTTTTTTGTGATGTGAGTTTTTAGTACGTTTATCGTGCATTGTTTGGAGTTACCATAATAGTTTAAATACGAGTACCTTCTTAAAATGTCTTAAATGTTTTAAAACCATCAACTTAAATGTGAGGTAGGTAGATCTCGCTTTAAAGGGACATGGTGGAATTATCGACTCCTAAACTTTTTTTGCCAACTATTACCAAACTTTTTCCCCACCCAGATTTTAGAGATAAAAACCTGGAAGTGATGCAGCTACTGATTAACGAGGTTCTGGTACTGCATACTACCCCTGGCCTGTGAACATGAACAAATCTTTAAATATCAAGAAAACAGCTGACCACCTCTGGGGCATCTCTGTGTATTTAGTAAATTCTTTTATTGAAATGGTTGCTCCTGAACTAGTAATAATATTTAATAATTGTGTTGATAGTGGTGTGTTCCCTGATTTAATGAAATCTAGTAAATTAATTCCCTTGTTTAAATCGGGTAGTACTTCAGATCCGTCCAATTTCCGTCCCATTTCTGTACTACCTACATTTAGTAAATTTTAAAAACGGCGCGTCTTGTCTACTTCAGCTACTTCCACAGTATCATGACATATGGCATACTACTGAGGGGTAACGCTGCCGATATTGAATGCATCTTTGTGTTGCAGAAGAGGGCTGTCCGGACTATCTATGGAATGGGGTCTCGGGAGTCATTAAGAGATAAGTTTAAGCATATTAACATCCTTACAGTGTATTCACAGTATATTTATGAAATTTTATTGTATACCCACAAGAACAAAAGTAAATTTGTGAAAAATAGTGATAATCATAATCTAAACTTAAGAAATAAGGATAAACTGGCTGTTCCTAAATTTAGGCTTCATAAAGTGAGTAATTCTTTTGCGGGGAACTTTATTCGAATGTACAATACATTGACAACCGAAATAGCAAATTTATCTGTTAATAAATTTAAAAAACTAATAAAACGTAAATTGTGCCATAAAGCTTATTATAGTATTAATGATTTCTTAGATGACAAGGCTGCCTGGTTGTAACACGAATTGCTTCTTTCTAAATAACTCTGTATTAGATTTAAGATGAAATATTTTGGAAAAAAGCCGAACTGAGTTTCTTGAGGGCTCTTCTCAGTCTCGTTGAAAAAAAAACAAAACATGTCTGTGTCGACTTCAGTCGATAACCAATGATATCACAGAAAATATCGGTCACGTGACACATCATGGAAATTTCCTGTAATATCATTGGCTAACTCTTCCGTGCGCATTGGTAAGGGGCTGGATAATTTTTCATTTATATTTCTTCTAACTGAACCGACAAACTTTGTACAGTTCAAAAGGCTTCATGGACCATGGAGGCTTTTGATCGGTGTTCTAAAATACCATATTTTGCCATTTGACAGACAGGTGAATTTTTAAAAATCTATAAACGCAGGCAGAATACTTTTTAAATTCAGTACGATGTCACGTTTCAGTATGTACGATACGTCGTAGCTTGATAAGTATACAAACTTTCGCGTGTCCCAATGGACGAATGTTAAAAAACGACAATAATTACTGACATTATTTTACACTTTTAAAATCTAAAATATGACATTATTCGAATATTGATATATATGTTGTCGATTCGAAAGGTCTATTTAAATACGTTATTTAATTTGAGGTGAGAGTTTATCGTTTCTACGAGAACAATATTAAATATTTGACCGGTACAATACCCGTGAACATTTCATATTTAATATTGTTTTAATTTTTATTTATTTTACTCGTCAGTTTTATAATGTTTTTAATAGTATAGCTGGGGTTAGGACGGAGAAACATACAACAAATCATAAACCATGAAATTCGATTTAGGCGTTCCCGAGGAGTAAGTGATCGAACTAATCCGAATTTGTATATATATACCATATTACTATTATTAAACTTGTGGATGCCCATAGTTTTGCCCGCGTGTAGTTCTAAAATAAAACTAGCCTTTGTTACTCCTTTTATTATCAGCTATCTGCCAGTTAAAGTCTCGCTGAAATTGGTATAGGCCTTGCTGAGATTAGCCGGGACAAACGGACAGTTACACAACCGTGTATTCTTTAAAATGAAGTAAGTGAAAAGTTGTATTCAAACAAGACACATCAATTATATTATTTGTATATTTGTATAGATTCTACACAAAACCTCACGCCGCAACGTGTTCTCGTTATCTTTCGATCGATATTAGTAATGAAAGGGAGATTAGAACACAACAAGGGCTATTTTATCGCACCAATTGTATCGCCAGCCGCTCTACTTATTGATCGTCGTACAACATTGTTGTAACTATCACCACAGCAGTTAGAACTGTTTGTAAAGGGTTAGTTAGATAATAATGTCAAATATCAATTAGATAAAGGTGACGCATCGAAAATCTTAGAAGTAGGTACATGGTATGCAAAGCTCCGCTTATCCCCCGCGAACTGTAGTACTGTCGATTGATGGCATTCGATGGAACTTGCTATTTATTTAACAAACTATGCTATATTATCGTATTAGCAAGCCAAGAGTTTGCTTCTGCTATTCTTAAATATTTAGAAAGAAATTATAAATTACAACAACGAATGTCATCGGCAGTACTTGAACCTGCAACCTTTTCCTAATATGGTAGAAGCAAACTCATTGCTCTCAATAAACAGGAATTTAGGGAACCAAAATAGCTCCTAGTTCAGCGTCCAGTGACAGTTTCAGGGTCCGAACAGATGTAAAATCATGGAATATTGCAAAATAAATCAGACATATGTTGAATAACGTGATTTGATTTCTGTTATACAACGAGGGTGATAATCTGAGATATCTCATGAGCACGCGTCCACAGAATAACAATAACCATGGCGACACGTGATACACGTTCCATGGAAACCACCAAATGTTGTTTATTGTGATACGAGTATCTCTTACGTTTCCTACAATATACGAACGGACTATGGACATTGTACGATATGTAGCATAGGTCTTGGCTTACAGACTGCTTATATTGATTTCCTATTGAAAATGCAGTCTTGTAACTGCAATAGCCTTACCGCCTTTTACATGCGACCAGCTCTGTCTACCTTTGGGGAAATATGCTTGATTATATGTATGTTTTACAATTAACAATACAAATGCATTTTATTCTTCTATACGCGCTTTTTCGTTGTTCCTTTTAATGAATAACTTTTAGAGATAAATTTGTTTTGATGCAGTACACATAGAAACATACACAATCACGCCTGCGTTACATAAGAGGTAGGCAGAAGCATATTAAAATTTATTAAATTACCCATACTTTGCTTTATGTTTTGGTTCGCGGTGACAAGGTGCGTTCGCCCTCTATCGTTATTATTCATTATTAAATGTCTTTTTTTAAGTCCTCGCGTCCATTTGCCGGGCGTCTCTGGTATGCACCAGGAAGTATTTACAGTGGCGCCCGGCGGATTATCAAAGGCCTGCCTTATCTAGGAAATGTTGACTGTATATGAAATTAATATACCTAGTAGAAAAGTTTATTTATACGAAGATTATCGCGGGAATTTTACCTCGAAAACAGGCGCTAGGAGAATAGAATACATGCGTAATACAGACTGACCTCATTTCTTAGTATAAGATGGGGAAGATCTAGGACGTAAGTACTAGTATTATTTTATCTATGATATGTTTTTTTTTCGATAAAGATACTATAAATTTTGGCGCTAAATAATATTGCGTCATTACTGCGTATGACTATTTTCATGACTTCACTCGGTTATCTATCGACTTGTACAAATATTGACCGCTTGCGTCACCATTTTGTTAAACCTATCCTTTCTATTGCATGTTGCCAAATTTAATATCCTTGAACGGACCCGCAAAGGCAGAATAACGATTCCTTTTGACGGCAGTTTACAAAAGTTTCATGTTAAGCCTTTTGAAGGTCTTGTACAATCTTATTTTCTGGTATAATAGTATCCTAGATATTGTGGAATACTGCAGATAAGACAGGGGAAGTTAAGAACAAAAGCTAAATGTTATTACAAATTACGTTAAAAATAGAAAATACCCGTATTCCTTAGCAATAACATTTACGAAGTGTTTATCTCTGAAAAGTTACGTTTTAGTTTTCTTATCATCTTAAAGTTGCCAGAAAGAGATTGCTCTCTAGAAGGCCGTCTTGTATATTTTTTCAAAACATGTTTTTTTTTTTTTTGCAAGCCGATTTTTTTATTTAAGTTTTCTCTTGCGAGATAACTATAATTTCTTAACAATAAGAATTACAATTTTACATAATTGTTTTCCTTTTTAGAGTTCCGTAGTAAAAGTCAACCCTTACATTTTCGTCATGTCCGTCCATCCGTCCGTACGTCCGTCCTCGGCTTTGCTCCCAAAGGGTTGGTGCTAAAAAGATGAAATTTTGCACGGATATGTGTATTTACGATTTTGACACAGTGCTAAAAGGGACCAGAAGGCTGGCTATTTTTTGGCCCAAAGAATAAATATCCATCCAACGTGGCAACACAGCCAGCATTCCCAGTCGGCAATGACGCGGAGGATTTTTTAAACGATATTTTGTAATTCTTATAGTAAATAAATGTACCCTGTGCTAAAATAACATTAAGAAAAAATATTGTTTTCTGGGATACTTCCCCTACAAGTAAAGTAGGGATGGTTTTGTTTCTCACGTTACCCCCACCGTGTGGGCACAGATTACTAAATAGTTACTGTGTGGGGTATCATTACATAGGTATTTTTAAAACATTGGGAGGTTTCTAAGACATTTTTTTTTATTTAGGTGGCCGTTTGCGTGATATTCAACTTTAAAGCGCATTGTTTTGTTAAAACATAGCGTATAAAATTTAAACGACTCGAAGAATCTGAAAAGATTCATGATGGTAGTCCATATGATGAGCTTTAAAGGAAAACTATAACGGACTAGATAACTTTATTAGTTTAGGAGTTATAGAGCCTATAATGAGTAAACTACAGACCCTATGCGTGGCCCGAAACGCACTTGGTCGGTTTTTATAAGAAGTATTAATCATTATCTTTATGACTCTTAAGTGGTCAGCAAAATTAAGTTTATTTTAAAATTGAATTAACGTATTACACTAATACATACTACATTACAAATTAAATATTGAACTATGACGTTGACTTGCGTCTGGTTTACGACCTGAAAACTTATAAATCTTCACCATGTATGTGGAGCTTTTATGATTTATCAAAACTGTCAAACTCAAGTTCAGATATTACGGAGAAAGGAAACTTTGTACACTGCAATACATGGGAGGGGAACTTTGCAGCTAACTAGTGGTTAGCGGGAAACTTGGGAATTAGAGATTTAGTTAAGATAAATTAGGATTTGATTAAGACTTAGTAAAGTATCATAGGATGTTGTTTTGATACCTAGGTATCATCCTGAGTCAGATGTGTTCCAAGATTAATAAAGATGAGTTTTAAAACTCGGTGCTAAGGGGCCCTGTCACAGCTCCGTGGCTTAAGTCCATTTTCGCACGCGGTGCATCTGCTGATAAACGAATATACACAGCACACACACACACACACACGTAATTCAGATCTTTATCCCTGAGGAGCTAGACTGAGCCGATTAATACGTCCACATTTTGTTAGTAATTTTATTACACTGTTAAAAATACATAATTCTTGGGCAACTTTCGTTGCCCTAACCTTTCTGTATTTTTACATAACTATTTACATGACTATTACATACATTTTATGTAAAATTCATGAAAATTGGCGATTTTAAGGAAAAAATGTAAAATTCACTAAAATTTCGTAAAATTTCATATTTTACGTAAGTTTCCCAGATTTTAAGGGAATTTTACAGGTTTATGTAATTTTTTTGCATGTAAAATTACAGAATTTTTAACAGTGTAGTCAAACGTTAATAGAGGGCACTATAGAAAATTCATAACTGCTCTGTACTTCAATCCAAAATTTCGACCGTCGGGACAGATGTTACATATCACTAAATAATAATCTCTGCAGTTCGAGCATTAGATAATATTATTATTAAGGAAATAATTTCGTAATCGGGCGATATTATTTTCACAGACCGCTGAATATTACTGTTATTGAGGGGCTTGATAAGGTTATTTCTGGCCGTTAGCCGTAGGGGTTGTCAACCTGAGGGTACGATGCCACTCCCTTTATTTAGTACTGCTTAGTATCCCGGCTCTGCTTGCATTTATTTCAGATAATTGTACATATTATAATAACTGGCAAAATCTTTATCACACAATTTCCCAAGATTAGCGCGTTCAATCAAACAAATCTAACAACAGTTTAGTTATATTACTAGATATTGGATTTGAATTTATAAAAGTTGAAATATTTAGTAGATTTCGAAATGTTACCCAAAACCGGGTTAGGTCATTTTGGCTACAAAATGACCTAACCCGGTTTTGGGTAACATTTGATATGAATGACGAATAAACGCTTATTCGTTTATCTTTATCTACGGAAAAATGCAGGAAAGTATATCATAACTTCACATTATACCTAATATAATTATCTGTACTCATTTTGCTATCTTAAGTGATATAATATTTGTTTTTGTCTTCGTTGTACGGTATTGAGTGCAATATCAACGGTTCATTTCTCACTATAATACTACTATCAACGTCTAAATATATGACAATGTTTACTATAAATAGGATATGTTTTCCTTCATCATCAAAATTAAAACAAAATAATCTGTTTTATTACCTACTTCTTGTGAAAGACACAAGCATTATGTTCCATTTCAAGATATTAGGGGCCCAATCCAACCTCTCCAGCCAATCAATAGACAAAGTTTTCAATCTTTGTTTGGTCCCACGTGAAGTGACACACTGAGTAAATTTTAATCGTTGTCAGTCTTAATAGTCTAAGACCCATAATAATATAAAGTCGAGACTTTGCGACTTTGTGACTGCGCAAGTCTCGATGAGTCATACATTTCTGTATTATATTTGTTTTGATTAGTTTTATCATAATCTATGACAAATTTAGTCTAGATTTTGAATGACCATGTTTATTAAAAGCATCACAGTTTTAGTAACGAATATAAATATGGAGAGGTTAGTGGGACGTAACATACATAATGATTAACAAAGAATGCTTTATAAAAATTCAATTGCAGTACTGGAGATCTCTCAAGACCTAAATAGCTCGAGATTGCTTCTGATAAGAAACGTTGAGACTCTATTAAGGAATGAACGATCATTGTACTAAACAAAATAACCTTATCTGTAAAGTGTGTATTGTATTGTTTTATGATCACGACGGAAAGAATCTACAGCAATCTTACAAAACTGAGGAGTTTGTCCCGTGGAATGTACTAATCTTGTAATCTTCAGATTCAAATTGAAAAAAGTCTTTCAGTTTTGGATAGTTACTTTTTTGAATGAAGGCTATAATCTATATAACATAACGCTATGTGTTATAGAGAGGAGCAGCATTGAGAAATGGTTCAAATAAGTAGATTTTTTTGGAGACATTCTATTGAGGTACTGCGTAAATGCTTTTTATTTCGATAAATAAAAAGCATTTACGCATTTCCAACTCGCTGACAGTAGTCTATTCTATCCCGATGGATAGAATAGACTATTGTCAGCGAGTTGGAATTACATACAAATTAAGTAATTTGTGTCCCCTTGCGGAACATAATATGAATCCAATTTGAACTAAAACGACGTTTGTCAAAAGTTTTAAAACTATCTTCTACCGAACAGAAATCATAATCTGTGGCTGGATCACATCTAGATAAGGTCAGATGCTTAAAACTGAACCTAAAAACAAAGCACGTCATCTTGTTCAAATGCATAGACGTACCTTGATGAAGTGATGCGGTAATAAGCGATTATCATGTACACTTACTTTGGTTTGCTGTATGGTGACGAGGGCTGCTTGTGGTTCTTGTTGGGTAGCGTGTGTCTGTTCGCGTTCGTATCCAGGCCGCCGCCCGGCGA
The DNA here is from genome assembly GCA_963556515.1 of Nudaria mundana. Lineage (NCBI taxonomy): Eukaryota > Metazoa > Arthropoda > Insecta > Lepidoptera > Erebidae > Nudaria > Nudaria mundana. Next base: position 4,320,098 of record OY748293.1, read on the forward strand.
AATCTTGCCGGCGAGTGCGTTCAAAGTGTGCAACATGGCGGGCGGCGGCCGCTTATTTCCAAGCGGCCTGGTCACGGTGATGAATCGACCACGTTTGTCGAGACGAAGGTGCTTGATGGCGGCCACGGTGCCTTATCTCCTGATAAGAGGCGCGGGGGCACACACGCCCCCCGCCTCATCGCCACCTGACACTGTCACACACACACTATCTCACGCGCAACGTAATGTTTACCCGTCTAAACACCGATATGGGTCAGTGTCCTGTCCGCACTACACATGGTGTCGACATTTTTTCATTACTTTTAAGTTTTTTTTTGCACTGGTTTCACACTTTATCACTTTTTTATAAATCAGTCTTTAATTTCACTTATCTGTTGGATTTGAGACACAAAATAGTGAGTGTTGCGATGTTTTGTTACATTAGCTGATGGAGATAATCACTACGAGTATTTATTTAAACTAGTTATCCCAGGGAACTTTGTATCGCCTCAAATATATAAAAAAAAAGAATATTTTAATATTTCATGCAAATGTATGTATTATTAATTTATTAATTATAATTGAAAAACGCGACGGACGGACAGACAAATTGTCGTACTAAATATATAGATGAGTTCTACATACAAGAATAAAGAAGTAAATGAAATTTAAATATAACTTAAAAATATTATGTAAAACATTGCGTAGGAATGTTCTTTTGAAACAAATATCAATTTAGGTCATAGTTCGGTTTTATGGCTAAGTAGATTATACTATTTCAAGAAACATAAATCAGATTTTCTGTCAACAAAAGTGATGGTATGTCTTAGTTGCTTCAGGGATTATGGCAAAAATATGGTTGCGAAGCTGTCAGATTTACCAACGCCTGTGGAAAAACGCAGAGCACGAGAGAATGGGTATGTATATTATTATGCGTGTCGCAATGAAATATGTGACCGCAGGCGGTTCGAGCAAGTTCTTTTTGTGTTATTTTATATGACGAATTTTCATACAAGAAAACATTGCCAGTTAAGCGCTTGGAAAGTGTCTTCTTTGTTTTACAGAGCTGTTTCAACGAATTTCATTCTGTGTTCTTCTGTATATAATAACATAATAATAAAATGGCTGTGTTTGAATAACAATTTTCTACGAACAATACTTTTTATAATTACAAAGTTTAGTATAATTATTTTTGAATAATAGGCTATGGATAATGAATGAATAATAAAATACATGGTACCTATCGCATCATACATCCGCAGTCTTTATTGGCTGGAGCAGCATGTCAATTCTAACGAGTCCCCTGGGAATGCCGCACTCCATTTTATACGATAACGAATCGAGACATCGATATAGCTAGTAAGGTTCACTAACATTTAATTAGTTGAAACCTTACTAGCTGGATATATCGATGAAATTCTTTGAATCTTGTGCAATTTATTAGATAGTGAGGATATGGTCGAAGACCCGGAGTTCAATACACTCTTTTTTAAATTTTCAAATATGTAAAAACGGTTGTAAGTAACTAGATGTGGTAAGTATTGACTTTCATACACACACACACACATATACAAATCACGCCTTATCCCCGAAGGGGAAGGCAGAGGTGCATTACACACCCACAATTTGCCAGTATTTTGTCCCACGTATAATGGGTTAGGTCCAAAATGGCCGAATGAATTTAATAAAAAGTAACAGCTATATTGTAATTTAAATACTTTTTTAAACTTGTTGCCTTGCGAGGCAATAAAATCTTATGTGCCAGCCGCTATGGCACAGCCAATTACAGTTTTGGGCGTCTCGGACTATGACTATTGACTCACAAGTCGGTGTTAAGAGTCTTGATTGACGTGTTGCAGTTGCACAATTCTTATACAATCAAGAATCTTAACACCAACTTCAAATTACATATGAATACAATTGAAATGACACTCGGTAAGCTGTCGTTTTCAGTTAAGAAAATATTATTTCAAAATCAGTTCACCCAGTCCAATGATATGATAAGAATATAAAAAAGAAAGATACGTAAAGACAAATAAAAGGAGTTGAATTGAGAACCTCATACTTTTTTTGAAGTCGGTTGAAATAAAGCAAACCCAGTGCTTCTGATAGGTACTGTGGCAGAAATTTTGTACACCCCATTAATTTCATTTTTAATGAAGCATTTTTTATAAACAGTATTAAGAAGGGTTTCAGAAGTAGGCCAAAGAAAAGATGGATGGAATGTGTGAAAGAGGATATGACAAGGAGAGGAGTGAATGAAGAGATGACGTCTGACAGAGGTGTGTGGAGGAGAAAGACTTGTTGCGCCGACCCCAAATAATTGGGATAAGGGCAGGTAGATGATGATGAGTATTTAGATATATTATACCTTCATATGTAATCACGTAATTTGTAAGCGTTGGGTGTTTAATGGGAGCTGGCTGTGCGGAAAAACTTCTACATACGATCAAGAGGCGGTGCTACGTGAGTAATAAAATTAACCGTAACAGGAATTGGTGTAACGTAATATGTACATCCAATTCTGAAAATGGGTCCAATCTATCTAAACTACCCCTGATTACAACCGTAATTGGTAAAACCTTTTTAACCGATTACAAAAAAGAGATTTCTCAATTTTATAATATTACTGTTGAACTTGGAGTCTCGAACATTCCTAATTTCAGAACCAAACAAAAAAACAACCCAAAATAGCCGAAAGAAATAATTAAATTTTATAAAAAGTAAACAAACGATCGGCAAATATATGGATAAGTACATAGAAGCCCTGACGCTTTATAGAAGCCTTCAAAGGCTGGTCTTTTATCTAAAATGATTTAAGTGGTACGGCTGTTAGTACAGTCATTCCAAGGATGCTCAATTGCTTCAACAAAAGAACAATAGTTGATCAAAACATAATGTATATGTAGGGGCAAATAGAATCCGTAGTACATTATATTTTCTGACTGTATTTTATAAACAGTTATTAATGTACTAAAGACGCACAAATAAAAAAGTGAAAAGCAAACGGCTATCATGGTATGGACATGTTATGAGAAGAGAGGAAAGTAACGTGTGGTAAGAAAGTGCAAAGTATGAATGTAAAGGGGTTGAGAACTCGAGGTAGGCCAAAGAAAAGACGGATGGAATGCGTGAAAGAGGATATGACCAGGAAAGTAGTGACTGAGGAGACGACGTGTGACAGGGATGTACGAAAAATGAAAACATTTGCGCCGACCCCAAATAATTGGGATAAGGGATAATCGATACAACTATTCGCTTCTTTGCAACAAAGATACTACATTGTCGACGATGCAAGGGTTATGGTTAACTATAAAACTTACAAAACAATTAAACAGTCATCTTCAGTTTGGCCATTAACCCAATAATTCAAAAAATAAAATCCAAATTTAACATTTGGTATCTAGACGACGGGACTTTAGGGGGAAAAGTAGAGACAATTTTACAAGATTTAGCCCTAATAAAGAACGAGTTTCAGTCAATTGGTTTAGAACTGAACCCGAATAAATGTGAGATTTTTATATCTGAAAACACAGATAAATTAACAACAATCTCCAAATTCAACTGTCTGGCCCCCAACATAAAAGTTTTGGACAAAACTTCTTTACGCCTCCTAGGGTCCCCGATTTTAGAAGATGGCTTTTCCACTTTTATCGATGAAAAAATTCAAAATTTTGATCAGATTATTGATAGTCTATGTAATATCAGTATTCATTCAGCTTTCACTATTCTTCGTTTTTGTCTTTTCGTTCCCAAATTTACACATGCCCTCCGTTCAGGACAATTTTGGAAAAATGTAGAAATTTTGGGCAGACTAGACAACTTAATACAAAATTCTTTGTGTAAAATTTTAAATGTAAATATTAATGACCGGGCCTGGGTCCAAGCGTCTCTTCCAGTTCGCTTGGACGGGCTAAGTATTCGCAGAGTCACAGATGTCAGTCTGCCAGCATTTCTGTCGTCGGTCCATAGCACCGAAGAATTAGTCAGGAAAATTTTGTCAAATACACTGATTGATTCCGAGGTGCGATGCAAGACCGATGCCATAAATGCTTGGAGGATGTCTTGCCCCGACACTGACCTGCCCTCACGCCTAGGCTCACAGCGACTGTGGGATTCACCGCTCTGTAAATTGAGAATTAATACACTAATTGACACTTCTGTCAATATTTCAGAGCGTGCACGCCTACTAGCTGTTGGAGAATGGGAGTCAGGGTTATGGATCCAGGCGCTCCCATCGCCCAACATCGGTACAATGTTGGACGACACTACCTTCCGCATTGCCACTTGCCTTCGGCTGGGTACACCTTGTGTATCCCCGCATCATTGCACCTGTGGAGTAGCCGTCGATAATCTGGGACACCATGGCCTTTCTTGTAGCAGAAGCGCAGGTCGTATACCTCGGCACGCTATTCTAAACGACATAATTCGTAGGGCTCTTTCCACCGCAGGTCTTCCGGCCGTACGCGAACCAAATGGTTTAGCACGAAGCGATGGAAAGATACCGGACGGTATGTCGTTGCTACCGTGGAAGATGGGAAGGCCTTTGGTGTGGGACGCTACATGCGTTGACACCTTAGCACCTTCACACCTTCCAAGCACATCCGGATGTGCCGGCACTGCTGCTGCATCGGCTGAAGGCTTTAAACGGCGTAAATATGCTAACCTAGCAGGTGATTACATATTTGAGCCGTTTGGGGTTGAGACACTGGGGTCATGGGGTCCGAGTGCTCGCCGCCTTTATAGAGACATTGCTAAACGCCTAATCGATGCTTCTCAGGACCAGAAGGCTGGCTATTTTCTGGCCCAAAAAATAAGTATCGCCATCCAACGTGGCAACACAGCCAGCATTCTGGGAACCTTCCCAGTCGGCAATGACGCGGAGGATTTTTTAAACGATATTTTGTAATATAAATATTTTTAGTCTGTGTTTATGTTTATTTTGTATATTGTAATTCTTATTGTAAATAAATGTATAAAACAATTAAATCTACTTAATTTTTTTTTAATCGCCCAAACTTTAAAAACATCTGCTTAAAGTCAATAAATAGCTTTTAGGTTCCTATATCTAAATTTTTTGAAGTCAAAATGTGGCTACTTTTTGGCAACTCCTTGATATTAGAACAAAACTCTTTCCAATTAGGTGAATATGCATAAAAAACGAAAAAATGTATGTATGTATCGTATGGATTTTTCAAATCAGCTGTTTGTCGTTTAATATTTTAATAACTAGTTCTATTTCTATCAATTTAGCTCCACTCTCTTCTTAGGTTTTTTTCTCATTTCTCATGATATTCTTTACATCCTAAGGTTGCCTGGAAGATATTGCTCTTTAGCGATAAGGCCTATTGTACTTATTTTTTGAAGGCATTTGTCATTAATAAACTCTTTTTTTTGTGTACAATAAAGAGTATTTATCTTATCTTATCTTAACTGAGAACCTCCTTCTTTATTTTAAGTCGTTTAAAAATGTGACGTCTTAGGTTAGCTTAGTCCCAACTGAGATTTCTACCATTCCTATCATAACCACGGGTGGTGCGGCGGCGGCAGCTAAGGTCAAGAAATCGATATTAAAGAACCCATTTTCTGTATTTGAATAACGAACAAATATAAAATATTCATTGGTAACCCAAAAGTTCTGTGTCAAATCCAATTTCACGAGCGGTCTTATCTTTAGTAGTTCCACTTTTGCGTGTCATATTAATTCCATTATCATAATTTGACTCTTTAGAAGTAACCAATGGGAGAGCCAAAATCCGTAATGTTTCTTGCTTCCGTGCCAAATATTTATCTGTTTGCTTGTGTCATTACAAGTTTTATTTCTTGGAACAACTTGACTTTCTTGTTGAATTGTTTTTGTTGAGACTGGTGCTGTTTTTGAAATACGTGCCAAATTGATACGTTTATCCGCAGTACATATCTTAGCTGTTTTTTTTGTATCGCGTATTTGAATGGTGTTGGCTTCACCATTTAGGTATTATTATACCATCTAGGTATATATATAGAAGAAAGTATCGAATAATATGAAGCAGAAAAGTTAGTTTAGAGAAACAATCTGGTTTATAAATTGAAATACTTTGATTGTTAGATAACTCATTTATCTAGGAATGCTGTCGCATATCGCTAATTAGTTTTATAATCAACACCTTCGGGCCTCAAGTTATTCTTACAAACAAACGGTGCCTATAGAAATAGACCTGCTGATAGAGGCTCTGGAGCTGTGGGGCTCGTGGTCTAGTAGTAACCGACAATATTATCACATTGCAAAGGTTAAGCAACATCTAGTCAGGCCGGTCTTAGGATGGGTGACCATTTCTTAAGATACTGAGACCCTTCTGTGCCTCGGAGAGCACGTTAAGCCGTCCCGGTTGTCATACGAACATCTATGGCAGTCGTTAGGGGTAGTTGGAGCCCTTAATCAAAAATCCGACCGGTCTAACTACAGAACTGGGTTGTGGAGGGTTGTGGAGGTCAGATGGCAGTCGCTTCACGGAAAATATCGAAGTTCAGCCGAATCGCAGTTAGACTGGAAAGCCGACCCTAACTAAGTTGGGAAAAGGCTCAGTGGATGATGATAGAGGCTCTGGAAACTTTACCCAGAGTAAATTTCTGTATTCTAAAGCTTGAACTATTCTTAAAATATTTGACAGGCAGGACTCGAACCCAAGGAGAGGGGAAAGCCCGTGTGTTCGAGTCCTGCCGATGACATATTTCAATTTTTGAGATTTATAATTTCTACCTAAATATTTTATGTACCTGTTCGGAAATAGCAATATTCCCCACTTATAACAAGGTACCCATAATACCAATAAAATGACAAACACCTCTTGTCTGGAATAACGTGTTTTCGGGTAAAAAAATAGTTTCCTCTATTAAAGTAAACTATGTACTTTTAGGTAGTTATTTACCTACTATGTAAGTTTTGTCTTGAAGTATAAATACTCTTTGGAAAATTTACAAAGTCCAAAGTTTGTTACAAAATCTTATCAGTTTCGTACTTATCGAAAGTGGGAGGAGTATTGATCCATTGGAAATTACCTCGACAAAATTTGGAACTTGAATACAAGTCTCGGTTTATGCCATCCACACTAAAATGATAATTTTAAGAGATCTGAGCTCTAAGCTAATTTGTAAAACTCCCTTTGAATTTGTAAAATGCTCGGACTTCATATACCTATTGCAAATATGTGGTATTGGTCCTGTAGGGATTTAAGTTCGAAATAGAATAGTTATTGATTTTTTATCCTAGTGCCCAGTAAAGGCAATTACAATTACACCTGTAGTAATGGTGGTTTAATTGTAATTGCCTTTACCCGGGACCTAAAAAATCAACCGCCCTGCTTATCCCGATATGTGTGCTTAAGTTTAGTTTTTAGCTTTAGTCACAAAATGTACCCATATGATTATATACCATTTATATACCATTTACCATTGTGTTCCGTTAAATGTTGGTCGCAAAATTTATCTTTCTCATAATGCACTATTAAGTACAAGAATACAACTTCGTAAAATAGCTAAATGAATTATTTACCACTAGCTAAGCACCGCGGCTTCGCCTACGTCATATAGTTTTCGCGTTCCCGATACCCGAACTCATTAATTGGATAAAAAGTTGCCTATTTTACTCAGGGATAATGTATTTAATATTAGTGTAGACTATCGGGAGTCATAACTATTTATTGAAACTGTCTGTTGTTATAATATGCAGAGTTTAATCGGATTACAGCCTACGGTTGTGCTACGGTTACACAGCGTGGTAACGCAACGTATTGTCAATACCAGATCACATTAAAATTAATGTAACTAGTGTGTTGGACAAACAAACACAATACTCATGTAATATTTACGTGCAGATAACGAGTACTATTGTTTATTAAGCGGTTGTGAAAATAATTATTATTTCATCTGTTTAACAAGCAACGTAGGTACTTTAAAAATTAATTTTGTACGTATGTTTATTATTTAGAAGCGGTTCGTACCGGCTTCGCAGAGGTCGTATTTTTATTATCTAATACCAGATTTGCAAGGCAATAGGTAAAACCTTTGAGAAAATAACCTACTAGCAATAAAAATTCACGGCTCCTCTATGGTAATCAAAATAATAATCTAAGTTTTTCAGAGATAACGTAGCATTTGTTGATGAAATCAATCGAATATCGAGTTTATTCATTATAAATATTATGTTTTTGGTATGAATAATAATTTAGATCGACATTACAAACATACAATCATACCTTTACTTTTTATAATATTAGTATAATACTAGACTAGAACTTTTTTGGTAAGTAACAAGTCGTGGGCAACCATCACGACTTCTTACTTAGCAAAAAGTTCTTGCTTTTCTCTCAGTAATGTTTAGAGTCATTTTGATTCCCGAGTGTCCATCATCAATTTGTTGATTTGTCTATTTTGATATCTCTAATTTATGCATTTCATACAAACGACCAACTTATAATTTATGTTACAAAACTTAAGCATCAGGGAGCTAAAAAGTAACAGAGTTCAAATAATTCACAACAGATATTATTCAAAGTCTTTAAACGCTAATCCATATACAAGCTTTTGTAACATCGGGGCGAAGGCAGCGTGTCGATCAATCTTGTACGGTAAAAAACACAATTTTATTATTTTACTCCGGAGGCATCGACTGCGGTATTGTAGCGAATTATCCGCAGTGCCTATTACGTGAACGTAAATTGGGCATTTTTTTTATTAAGCACGCCAAATTGACGACGTCACGAATGGGGTTGCAGATACCCCTTGATGTGCCTACAGTACTTTTTTATTTGTTATTACGATCGATTGATTAAATTTTACAGCGAATAGAGGAAAATTTATCAATTGCAGAGGCTATAAAACAACAAGGTAAGTTGGGACAAACCAATTGTAATACTATATTTTCTGTGAAACAACGACATCTATTCTCAAACTAAGCTAAGGAGTTCATTTAGTAAAATTGCTTATTCATGCAAGCATCGTAACATAAAGATGTGTAATATACGTAAATATTTTAATATTAAATTACTGGACAGGACGTGTTGAATACATTCTTGAAATAAACTTCGTAACATGTTCAAAGGAGAACTAGAATAAACCACTTCAGTAGTGAGGGAAGCATTTTTACAGAAGCATTCCTTTCATCCGTGGAGAACTAACTTTGAACTCGACCAAGTTGTAGCATCAGACCAACTTATATTCTGAAAGTATTCTGAAAGTTACAATAACTTACTAGAGTCGAGCATACACATTCATAATACATGCGCTTCTTGATCTTTAGATCTTGTCGTAGTTACTATATGGCACTGTACCTATGTAGGCCTATAAAAAAATATATCAATATTCAGAAAATAACGTCATGCTTTAAATCGCACGCTCGTCTAGACAATTATTAACTTTTCAGTTGAATTTGATTTCAAATAGTTCTACTCGTATTCTCTGCATAAAAAATGCAAAAAAAAAATGTTGACCCCACTGCGTTTCTTGCCCTTCTTCTCGGTGTGTGGAAATCGAATGGGCGGATTTCTTAACATTCAAAAAGTGTGTATTAACTGCTCCTATTTTAAATAAAAATATTTTGATTTGATTTGCATTTCTCTTTTTTCTCTACCTTTGTCCCTCAACAAAATAGTAATGCACCAGTATACCTCTGCATAAGGAGTATTGGACTTGGACGGACGGACATGACGTAACTATAAGGGTTCCGAGACTTTTACTACGGAATCCTAAAAACACATTCCGTACCTATTTACCATCATTATAAAGCAGACAGTAGACAACAACGTAGACTTCGAATAAAAATATACCAGTTACCGAGTTATAAACAAACGTTCACAAAACTGTCGAGTACTATTTTTACAACACAAAGTTTGAATTGAAAAACCAGCTTTTAAATTAAAATTTACTGCAAAGTTCAGTGTCTAGTGGCCACTCAACTTCTGAAAACGTTGTCTCCAGTAATTATTTTGTGTACTAAAGTCGCCTCCGCATTTGCACAGTGGGTCAGTTTTGCAGACGAAGTTGTTAGCAAGTTAGTTGTAGTGAGATGTTATACAGTTGTCTTATTGACGATGCGGTAAATCCAAGCTTGTATATTACTGACTAGTTCTAGTAAAATTTGATTGACACAAAAAAAAAAACAAATTACGTAATTTTTATTGAGGATTATTCATTTTATTTATTTCTACTAAATTATAAAACAATACAATTGAAACTAACTAAATATGTATATTACTGTAACGCCATCTCGTAGCGAGTAATAAGACTACCAAACTCAGCGCCATCTAGTAGCAAATCGCAGTACTACTACGTAACGTCTTTCGGGAATGTTCTGTCAAGGTACTTCTATGTAACGTGTTATCTAGAAGCATCTCGAAGGTGTGGAATGTTCGCGATATTTCTTCCGTGAAAATTCCAGAGTAATCTAGAGTAATGACCGCACTATAAAGGCGGAGCACTTCGGTGGCGGATGATCAGTATTTCCAGAGCGATAATACGAGTTATACCTGCGAGTTCAAGTGCGAATAAAAGTGTTCAGTGAAGTGTAAATTAGTGGTGTAATAAATAAAGTGTTTTGTGGTAGTTTGATCGGCATTTTTAATTCCGTAGAACCCCGGCTCGTAACATTACCTATTCTAATTATATCTACTAAGATTACATCTAAATTCTAACATGTCAAAGAATTCCTCCGCCTCGTCGCCGCGCCGGCTGGCAATGTTCCGAGAAGGCTGGCAGCATTGCCACGTTGTATGGCAATGCTTATTCTTTGTGGCAAATAGTAACCAGCCTACTGGTATTGAGAAGTGTTGGTCATGAGTTTAGTTAAGTTTTAGAATAGGCCGCGAGCACTCGGGTTCAAGGTCTGGGACCACCCAACCGTCTCTACCCCAAACGGCTTAGATGTTCGGATTTAGATTTGATTTAGGTAAGTTTTTATTACAAATTTCTATTTTCAGATCTTACCATTATTGCTTGTACCTCTAAATATATCTAAACTAATAATAACCTGGCTGATCTGTGTTTACTGCTATCTGTTATCTCAATTGACATCCAGTTCATAAACTCGTCTCACTAATACCGTGCATTGTTAACTAGTTTGTAGTAGGCGAATTTCATTAATTTAGGTACATCTGTTTAAAACTTTTCACCCTTCAAGAGTCGCTACTGTTTCGACACTGAGTTCATTAAAGTATTGCTTTATAAATTTACTAAAAAAATGCAGTGCTTTTGAGAGGTATCTGTTTTTACATTGAAATTTACGATATAAATATTTTGTAAAAAACTGAATGGACATTTTACCAAAACGATTCGTACAAAATTAAGTTGTACGAATGAAAAGAGTTTGTATCTGTTCGTCCAATATTTAGTGTTCAGGAAGTTACATAGTAAAATTTTTACGTGTACAAACGAGAAAATATTCAGTCAGAACAAATAAAATTGGTGCTACCCACCTACTGTTGCACGAAAAATTTATAGCATAGACCACGACGCAAGCTCGCTATTTTGATTTCAATAATATTGCTCACAAAAACTGCCGGGGATGCACGGAACCGCCCTGGGCGGACGCCACGACATCCAACTCGGCACGGCCGGAATATCACCCGGATAAAATATGTGTATGAGAATTAATGATGTTCTGAATATGTTTGAGTAATATGGTTGCGATGAAAACATTGTTCACAATGTGATACAGAGTAGGCCATCGGATAAAGACATTAAATTCGCAAAGCGTGATGTAGTTCTGCATTTTTGGTATGTTGTATGGGTCTGTTAGGGTAGTGTGAATTAAAATTTGCAACTTCGAAAAGTCTGTGGAAAATGAGAAAATTCGAGAAAAACTTCGAAATTTTGGCACTTTTTTCACTACTTACTCTCCAGGGCCAAAACTATGAATTTTTGTGAACCGTGTTTTCTACAACCATAAACTGTATAAAATTACCTACAATTTAAGGCTAATTGCAGCTCTATTGACTCCATAGGAGCATGGCTCCTATGGCATTTCGAAGATGACCAATTTTCTCGAAATTTTTTTTTTTTTTTTTACTAACTTATTTTGCGAAATATGGCAAAACCAGTTGCCCTACGAAGAAAGGTAACTTAAATACATTGTTGTACACTTATTTAGCTTTTATTAGAGCCCAAAACGAAGTCTGTGAAACTAGCAGTTCACTCACAATGTCAAAAAAATCGAAAAAAAAAAATTGGTTATATAGGCAAAAGGGTAAAATATATATTGGAAATTAGAAAGGAATGTTGTAAGCGGCGATAGAGGTCATTTATAAAAATCTGGTTCGAAGTTTGTTTTCGAATCTACTTAAGTTCTAGCTAGGCAAATTGACTAAGAACTGTTCTTAGTCAATCTACGTTTTTTGTTTGGTCGTGATTCCCTTTCATCAGGATGGTTTTCATTTTGAGGAAGATGAAAAAGAACGCGGACGTGTTCTTCTTCCTCTGCTTCTTCATCATTCTGAGTAAGAAGTCCTTTTTCATCTTCCTCTGAATCATCACTGTCGTCGTTAGCAGAAATCAACGCGACATTATTACACGACTTTCCTCCGCAATTCAAACAAAGAGCCGAGCATTTCAGCCCTGCTTTTAAACAACTACATGCCCATCTACATCCCTTTTTGCATTTACAGGCTATCATTTTTAGCTGATTTAGCATTTTTAGATGATCTGGCCCCATTCATCTCCACGACGACTGGCAGCATCAAGTATAGAAGTCATTGTTGCCATAATTTCAACTTTATGCACCTCGTTTCTACGTGATTTGGGAAGTCTCGCTTGAAGCTGGAGAAACTCTTCAGTAATTTCTTCCGAACAAAGCAAACAAATGCTTCCAAGATACATTGTCGATCTTTTTGAGGTGGATGGTTGGGGTTCTGGAGTCTTGTCACCTCCACGACGAGCACATGCGTCAACATTATGACTCGCTGTGTACCGCTTTCGGAAAACATCGTGAACCACAACTTCGTCCAACCCTTTCAAAAAGTTTTCATTTTCTATATCACCACGTTTGACACTCGCTGTAATTAGCGAATTGATTCAGCGTTTCTTGACTGTAGTGCTGGTACCTTCTTCCAGCACTAGCCTACAAACAAAATATACTCCTGTCGGAACTGACATTTTTCTAGTATTTGTGAATGCTAGTTGGCTACTCCCCTGCGTTACCGGGTTGGCTACTTCCAATTTCGCTGCTGTGCGTAACTCACATACAATAATCATAAGCCCGAAGGCATGATTGGACAGAAAATGGGAGTTTAAGCCAGCTTACACTGTTACCGCCTTCACCACGTTAAGGTAGTCCCAGCTTATGTTATTGATATTCGGAATGGAATAATAAAGACAAATGTAGTGTTTGCGTGCAATAACCACTTAAAATAAAAAAATGTTAACCATTATAGTTAACTTCAATGGTATTGGCGAACTTAAGGCCGTCATCCACATCGACACATAACAAAAACAAAAGAAAGAATTACGATCTATAAGTCTTTTTGCTACGAAAAGTGTAGGTATGTTACTTTTGGGGCCAATATTGCTGCAAATGACCTTTCCCATCGTCCCTTTTAAGATTCCGGTCTAATTCCCAATAATCCTGTATACACTGAGTTTTAACCCATTTTACCTACTTTTCGTTTTTAGACTTCTTACTATACTGACAAGTATACTATGTAAGAGAAGTCTTATAGTCCGGTCCTGTCCGTCTGTCCGCACTTTTCAACTCGAGAACTACAAGTGCTAGAAAGTTATGATTTGGCACATATAATTTTGGTACAGAATAAACACCATAGCAAAAAAAAAAAAAATTATGATTATATTTATTACTAGCTGTTGCCCGCAGCTCCGCCTGCGTGTTACTTTAGATCTACATAACTTTTATATTTATGAAGCGATTGAAAACCGAACCGCAAGTTCAAATCAAAAAATCAAATCATTTCTGAGATTAGCGTGTTCAAACATTCAGACAAACAGACAAAAGTTCTAAAAACCATTAATAGTGAACTCCACTGCGGGTGACGTAACCTGTTCTGAAGAGCTCTTCAATCTGATCCCACCCCCTTCCTTCCGATCCCGAACAACGCGTGCCGGGCAGAGATGCCACTCCCACACAGTGGATAGCATGTTCGCGAGAACCGAACGTTTTAACCGTTCGTTTTTCTGCTGAACGATAGTGGCCTGGAACGCCCTGCCTGTGCACGTGTTACCTCCCACATATAACCCTGGGTTCTTTAAGCGGAGCGTGAAGAGGCACATCCGTAGGTCGTCAAGTTGAGGGCCACTCTCTATAGTATTGTGTGCTGTGAGAGTGGCCCACAATCGCTAGACGTCGTCACGACTTACCACTAGGCGGGCGGCGTCAATTTGGCGAACCGAATATAAAAAATAAAAAAAACCTACGACAAACTTATTATTTGCGGTTGGTACAGTACTCGGGTCAAGGGATCGAACCGCAAAATTAAGTTTGTTTTTTATTGTATATACTTTTCCGGGATAAAAAGTACCCAGTGTGGTGCCCAGGATATTAAAGAATAATTATACCAAGTTTCATCGTAATCGAACCAGTAGTTTTTGCGTGATGCCTGAACAGACAGACAGACAGACAGACAAAAATGTTTTTTAATCACATTTTTGGGTTCGGTGTCGGTCTAGTAACACCCCCTGCAATTTATTTTTGTGATATCTTCAATGTACAGAATTTTCACTTCTACAGATTTATTATAAGTATAGATATAGATTTTATTTTTAATATATGATATCTCACTCACATATCACTCACATATCACTGCGATAGTGAAGGGCGCCTTGCTTGTTTGACATTGTGAGTGAACTGTGAGTCTCACAGACTTCGTTTTGGAGTCTAATAAAAGCTAAATAAGTGTACAACAATATAATTTAAGTAGCCTTTCTTCGTAGGGCAAGTAGTTTTGCCACAATTTTTTTCAAAAGAAGTGAGTAAAAACATAGAATTTAAATTTTCGAGAGAAATTGGTCATCTTCGAAATGCCATAGCTTGGCTCCTATGGGGAAATAGAGCTGCAATTAGGCTTATATTGTACCATCGTGCAGGCCTAGATTCCGGCACCGGACCGGCCTGCCGATGTGGATGCCGAGGCGGAGTGGTTCAGGAGAGCCATGTCGCAAATCTGTGATGCGGCGATGCCTAGGGTTACACCCAGACCGGCCAGGAAGCAGGTGTACTGGTGGTCGCCGGAGATTGCACAGCTGCGCGCAGCATGCATCTCCGCCCGCCGCCAGTACACCAGGTTTCGCCGGAGGCATCGCCGCCCAGACGACGCGGCAACCCGAGAGGCGGAGCTTTATCAGGCTTACAGGGAGGCTAAAGGTAATCTCCAGGAGACAATAAAGCGGGCCAAGACGGCGGCCCGCGAGGAGCTCCTGGAGACCCTGCAGCAGAACCCATGGGGGCGCCCGTACCTACAGGTCAGGGAAAAACTCCGACCTAGGGCGCCCCCACTGACCCAGAGTCTCCAGCCGCAGCAGCTGGAGCGGGTCATGGGCTCCCTGTTTCCGACGAGTGCGGAGGAGCATGTCCCTCCGCGCATGGCTCCGTCTCTGCCCGACGCGGATAGCACCGGCGAAGACGACGTACCCGAAGTCAGGGTGGGGGAGCTAGGGGCGGCAGTACTCCGGCTCAAACGCCGGAAAATCACTGCCCCCGGACCCGACGGCATTCCTGGCCGTGCATGGGTCCTGGCCCTCGAAGAACTCGGGCCTCGACTGATGGGGCTCTTTAGCGCATGCCTCGAAAGGGGCCAGTTTCCCAAGGTGTGGAGGACGGGGAAGCTGGTCCTGATCCGTAAGGCGGGGTGGCCGGTGGACTCACCGTCCGGATACCGGCCGATCGTGTTGCTCGACGAGGTGTGTAAGCTCTTTGAGCGAATTATCGCGGAACGCCTCGTCGAGCATCTCTCGACGGTGGGGCCAGACCTGGCGGACAACCAGTACGGTTTCCGTCGGGGACGCTCCACCGTGAGCGCGATCATGCGCGTCAAGAGCCTGACGGAGGAAGCAGTCTCGCAGGGCAAGGTGGTGGTGGCGGTGTCTCTTGACATCGCCAACGCGTTCAACACCTTGCCATGGAGCTGCGTTAGGGAGGCGCTCGTGTATCACGAAACGCCTCTCTACCTCCGTCGTATTGTCGGGGCCTATCTCTCGGAGAGGGCCATAGCTTTCCCCAGCTGGCTCGGGCCAGCTCGGCGGGATGTGTCGTGCGGTGTTCCACAGGGGTCGGTCCTGGGACCGCTTCTGTGGAGCATCGGCTACGACTGGGTGCTGCGGGGTGCGTTGCCTGAGGGTGTCGGCGTAACGTGCTACGCCGACGATACCCTCGTCACGGCGCGGGGTGCAACGTACCAGGAGGCAGCACTCAAGGTCACGACGGGTGTTGCTCAAGTCGTGGGTCGGATACGGCGGCTGGGACTGGAGGTGGCCTTGCACAAGTCCGAGGTTCTGTGTTTTCACAGACCTCGGAACGGTCCACCTGAAGGTTCCAGCATAAATGTGGGAGGCGTTAGCATCGGCATCAAGCCCTCGATGAAGATCTAGGGATCGTACTTGATAGCCGATGGAACTTCGGACCACATTTCCGAAGTTTGGTCCCCAAGGTGACACACGCATCGGTCGCGCTTTCGCGACTGATGCCCAACCTAAAGGGACCCAACGCTTCCTGCAGGAGACTGTACCTGGGGATCGTGCGGAGTATGGCCCTATACGGGGCTCCCGTATGGGCGGCGCGGTTGACGGCCAATAACTCAACGCTCCTTAACAGACCGTTGAGGACCTTGGCCGTCAAAACAATAAGGGGCTACAGCACGATCTCCGGAGAGGCTGCATGTCTCCTAGCCGGGACCCCTCCATGGGACCTGGAAGCGAGAGCCCTTGCGTCATTGTTCCAATGGCGCAAGGAGGCGCTGGAGCGGGACCACAGGCCTGCGTCTATCGATCGAGAAATCGATGACCGGCGGTCCCAACTCCGACAGGATCTCATGGAGTCATGGAGGGTGCGACTTGAGCAACCCAAGTGGGGTGCCACCATCATCGCGGCGGTGAGACCGATCATGGACGATTGGCTGCAGAGGCAGCATGGTGACCTCACGTATCGTGCGACGCAGATCGTTACCGGGCATGGATGCTTCGGTAGCTATCTGTTTCGCATCCATCGTGAGGTCACACCCCGGTGTCAACACTGCGAGGTTTCCGACGACGACACCGCACTCCACACGTTGGTGGAGTGCTCAGCGTGGGCGAGTCAGCGCCGGGACCTCGTAGTGGGTCTGGGCGTGGATACCCTCTCGCTGGAGACCATGCTTCAAGCCATGGTCTCCAGCGGGAGTAGGTGGAACGCGGCCGTGTCCTTCTGCGAGCAAGTCGTGCTCGCGAAGGAGGCGGCCGAGAGGGAGAGGGAGCGTGCCCTCCCCGCCGAGTTCCGTAGTCAGCGGCGAGGCCGCCGCAGACTCATCTACGCCCAAGACCATCGACCTCCATGATCGGGGCCTGAGGACGGCGGGATCGCCACCCGTCGTCCTTACAGAAGCAGGCTAGAAGGGTTGCGTGCTGCGGGGCCTTTGCCCCATAGCACGCAACCAGATTCACTCACTGACGCGGGATAAAACCCTACCCCCAACGACGCGGGATTCTCATCCCGACCCAACCCCCGCAGAGACCACAGAGGTGGTCAAAGTCCGCCGGGCGCCACTGGAAATACGTTCTGCCTGTAACCAGAGACGCCCGGCAACGGACGTTGGAGCGGCCGAGGCCTTGGTCGCGGAACTAAAAAAAAAAAAAAAAAGGCTTATATTGTAGGTAATTTAATACAGTTTATGGTTGTAGAAAACATGGATCACAAAAAATTCATAGTTTTGGCCCTGGAGAGTAAGTAGTGAAAAAAGTGCCAAAAATTCGAAGATTTTCTCGACTTGCTCATTTTCCACAGATTTTTCGAAGTTGCAAATTTGAATTCACACTACCCTAACAGACCCATACAACATACCAAAAATGCAGAACTACATCACGCTTTGCGAATTTAGCCTCTTTTTTTGTCTTTATCCGGTGGCCACAGAGAGACAGAGTACACAGTTCACGGTTCATTTAGGACTGTGAATGGTTATTTAATTGATTTAGAATTATTATTAACACGGGGAACTCGCATGGTTATAGAGTGTATGGAAGTTTCAAGCCAATTAGTGGCTTTCATCACATATCTCGAAGATGTCGGTACAGTTTTTATAATAGATAAATGTGAACTACCCAAAATTTCAGTTTTTTTGGCGTCGATTAGGACGTCACATAAAATATGTTTATAAATTTATTTTCTTTTTATACCTACTTCCCTGTTTACTGTTAGGGATATTACTCGATTTGTCTGATTATATTTAGTCGTTCGAGTAAATTTAGATTTGAAATTTAGCTAGGTAATGGAACTTGGAAGGTTAAAAGTACCAAATCTCGTGTAGGTAATATTCTGAACACGTAACTCTAGAGATAATTAAGTTTGTGTGCAGATACGAACCTTTACCTTGTTAGTAACCTTTAGGTGTTTACTATAAAATATTTTACGCTTTGAATAACCGACACCCAATTATATGGTGCAAATTGGTGAACGCTTTGGATGCGTGCTGCTTCTAAGCAGGAGCAAATAATTTGTTACAATTGCAGGATTTATACCTTATCTGGGTATGAAACCTTCATACCAAAGGTTAAAGGTAGGTAGGTAGTATGAACAGTGTAGTTAATAATGCCGTACCAGTGTCAATGTAGCGAGGCTTCAGGCAAAGAACGGCACTTCACGTCGCCAAATTGACGCCGTCTGCCTGATGGTAAGTCGCGACGACGTCTAGCGATTGTGGGCGACTCTCACAGCACACAATAATCGTACTATAGAGATTGGCCCTCAACTTGACGACCTAGTGATGTGCCTGTGTGGAGTGCAAAGTGCAGCGTAGGGACTGCGCTGGGACTTCATGATTATGAGCCATGGTCTCCAGCAGGAGTAAGTGGAACGTCGCTGTATCCTTATGCGTGCAGGCCATGGTCACTAACACGGTATCTGTGAAATGTGGGCATAGTAAATGCGACCGGGGATAAAAACCTACGTTATTGTGTGTGTGTGTGTATGTAAAATGTAAAACTTAACGGAACACATTTCTAAGATGTCCGCAAAGTGTGCTTATTTCACTTTAAATAAGTAGTTCCTACCTCCTCCGCATATCTATTTTACACCTGCATTCGTGCAAAACTAACTCTGAACTCTGCAAAGTTATGTCAAACAAGTTTGTATTTTGAAATTGCATATATTTCTTACTGCCATAATATCTCATATAGGTAAAGTACGGACACGACGCGAGCGGTGGCATGGTCTAGGTGAGTTATATTAGAACGGGCGGTGCACGGGGCGTGCCGTGAACGTGACTCTTTGCATACATTTTCTGACACTGTCAGTGCCTGACTAGTGCCCCTGATGAGTCCGGGTCCGTATCGGGCACTGCCACTATCACACAGTCTATACAATTCCGCTCCACATGCACCTCCGGCTTGCGCCCGGCCCGTTGTAATATTACATTTATCCTTTATGGCACCCGATCTCTTGCAGAACCTACTGTCGGATTCAACTGATTCTGCGCCTCACAGTTGCTGCGTGCCATTGACTGCCACTGCCGAGTTGACTCACTTTAAGTAGTATTTATTACACAGGTAACAATAAAACGCCCCTTCGATCATATATTTATTGTGAAAATTCAAGCTACGACCGTAATAAATTCCATGTTTTTCTTAGTTTTCATAAACTAATATTAAGGAAATTAACCAGACGTAAAAATATAAACTTTTTAACAACCAGTACAATCATAGGTGGCTCTGTGGAAAGATATAATATTATGATTTGCATATTTAAAGAGTCCAAAAAACAGTCGAGCAGTATTATTTTCAGTACGAAGTTTGAATATGAAATGTGAAACCAACCAGTTTTAAAATTGAAATTTACAAGTCTAGTGGCTTCTGGACTTCTCTAAATGTTGTTTCCAGTAATTAAAAGTTACTTCCATTTGTACCAATTTTCAACCGACTTCCAAAAAAGGAGGAAGTTCTCATGTATGTTTTTTATTTTTTTTATTATGTATGTACTTATCTTCGGACTGGGTGTATCGATTTTGATTTTTTTTTAATTGAAGCATTTTTTACAAAAATCTGGCCAAAAGATTTGGATGAAAATTAGCACATAGAGGATTCTCAGAATCGAAACAAGACACTTTTTGCACACATAAATCACGTCTTTAAGGGGAAGGGGTAGACGGATGAGCTTACTACGCTCACATTTCGCCAATTCTTTAACCAGCTCGTAATAGGTGATGACTTGAGTTCCAGAGATGTTGGTAGGGCCCCTTAACTTTTTATCCCAGAAAGAGTGGGAAACGGGTCGCTATACTTTTATATCTTACAGTTACCCAAAGGAAGCTTATTACGTTACAGAAAAGGTAGAAAAACATTATAGGTTTTTAACTGCCTATATATCAAATTTATTATGTAAATCCGCTCAAAGCAGGATGCAGCTAAAAAAAGCCCTTTTGAATTTTGAGTCAACTCATTGATAAACTCCCGTTATATTTTTGTAAATAAGATTTTACTCAAACAGTTTTGACGTGTTTTCATATTTACCTATATGAGGGCAATACTGTAATAATCTAATTATTAAAAGCATCCAACATCCATATAAAATAATTTGTTGTTTTGCAAACTCGTCTCACAAATACTGGTCTTTGTAAACCGACCGTTCGAGGCGCTTGTGCTAGTAGTGGGAGAATTTCATTAATTTACATCGGCTCTCCGAACTTTTCAACTCTTTCACCCTTCAAGAGTCACTACAGTTTCAGTGCGAATGTTTATTAAAGTAACTTACTTTATAAAATAATAATGTTTGTTTTGTAGTTTTCCTATTTCATACAGTTTAACTGAGTGTCGTCACAATAGGAGATAGAGAATAGGGGAGATAATTCGTAGATTTTTCATGAATATTTGAACTTAGTTAGGTACTTTTATTATTTTAATTGATAGATTCTTATTAATGACAAGACTAGGCAATAAATTACCTTATCAATCAAGCCTGGGAACGGAGTTCGATTTTTGCTGCCTGGTAGCTTTTTAAGTTACCTCTGGCGCTCCGCAAAAATCGGGTTCTCAGACGCTCAATTACATTACCGAACAACGTTTCTTTGCCCCGCACCGTGAACTAGTTGAGTAATTAGTTCTTCTGTACGGGAAATATCAAGCATTACCTTGACATTGGCGAAATCATCGATGAAAATCGATGGAACCCCGTTTTTAAAACATGAAGAAGAAGCCTGGGAACGAGTTAAGGGGTTGATTTGGCTTGTTCCCGAGGGTGGCTAGTAAAGTTATAGGAATACATATAGAACCGTTCAATAATTAAGGTGAACTTTGAAGTTTTTCTATAATAATAATAGTTTACCAAATCACCGCCCGAACGAGGACACCTTAAATATCGACACAGTGTTCCCCCTTGCATGACGCCTACTGGAACAATAAATACGAGTAAATAAAAAAATTAGGAAGCCTTTCGTTCACACGGTGGTAAAAAAAAACATTGAGGTAAGGAAATTAATTTTTCTGATGTACCTTCTATACAATCTGTACCGTTTACTGTATACAATTTACCGGTATAGCACCGCAAAAGGTCAACGGGGTTTCCTTAATTTGCTGAGTAATTGCTAAAGCGAACGGCTGACTCACGTTGAGAGCTCTACAGGTGTGTTTTAGTATTCCATTCCGTGATGTTAAAATTTTAGTCTTATCGTAAATAACGCGGTCTTTTACAGCGAAAATTAAGGACTACATTAATTTGGTAGTTTCCTAATCATTATGGTGGATTTTACGGCACAGTTTATTGTGACCTAAATAATAGGTATTCATTTTACTCCCAATAATACACGCCTATTTCAACGAAGAATAATAATGGAAGTTAAAGAGATCCGTAGAGGAAGAATAATTGGCCACCAGCATATCGTGTGTATTAATGTAGGTACATAATACATTACCTTAAATGCGATTTTTTTACATATAGGTATTATTAGGTACTAGCCGGTCCTTATTAGTCTTCACTTGCATAAACTGGGAATAATCTTGTATGCAATAACTGCCAATAATAACATTGTATGCAATAAGTTAGATATTGATTAAATATTGCCCCAGGCTGAGTTAAGTCGTATTAGGAGGTGAAAGGTATGGTAGACAGAAGAGAACCGACGTCAGTGAGCCTCTTAAATGAGAGAGAGAGAGAGAGAGAGAGAGAGAGAGAGAGAGAGAGAGAGAGAGAGAGAGAGAGGAGAGAGATTTCTCCAAAGGCACGTGAGTAACTTAGTTGGTTTCATTTGATAGACAGGCGTATTACTCCTACCTGGATGTTTCTATATTAGCCTAAACTTCATTTGATGATTGGCAGAAGTTCTTGCAAATGAAGCTAGTTTAAGCTTTAAGATCTTGGTTAAACTTCTAAGTATCTACACTCCAGTTAAAAGTTGTGGAAGTATTCTAGCAACCGCATATTTTTGAGCTAGGGCATGGGCCTACCACTAGCCATCGGATAGCAAGATAGACATCAAGGTAAGGCACTAGTAGTTTAAGCAATCTAGTGACAATTGTGGTTAGTTCTCGGTTTTCCAAGGGAACGACTATGACCTACTTTTTTCAGGGAGGGGTATCGATATAGAAATAATTTCAAAATAAATGATACAGAATATTACTTTTCATATTACCTTAATATCAGCAATCGGAGCGGCGCAAAATCATTATTGCGAACATAATTTTCGCTGACGGCATAAACATATTAATAGTTAATGACTTTTCGATACTTGGCACATTTTACAATTTATTACATCACGAAATCATTCCACGTTGTCATAGTACGGGAAAATAAATGTATTAAGTTGTACATTAATGCTTTTGTGAGATATTTTGCAGCTGCGCAGTTTTCTTTGACGGGTTATTTTGGCTCCTACTATTGGAATGAAAGAAAAAATAACATGATAAGTTTACTATTTATACTGTCGATTGACGGCACTTGGTGGAATCTGCTACACATATTGCACAAAAACACATATACTTTTTTTACTGATCGGTTTCACCTCACGGCTTCATCAAAGATTTTAATATAATTTCAATAAATCACATAATAATATCGTACTACATATTCATAAGGACATCAAAATGTTTGGAAAAAAAAATTATAAAAACATAAACATAGCATCACGCCTTTTTCCCCGAAGGGGTAGGCAGAGGTGTGCGACACACCCACATCTCGCCAGCTATGTTAGGTCCCATGTAATAGGGGGCGAGCCTATTGACACTTACCGGGCACAAGTTCCAGACTCTGGGATAATTATCTGGGTAAAATTCTAAAGAGAATTATACATTATCCACCAGACCCGGGAATCGAACCCGAGACCTCGAGCGTGGCAGTCCGTACATAGTACCATTGTGCCACCGAGAAAATTAAAAAATTATACCACTGGAAAAGTATGTGTTTGTGCAATATATGATAGTTTAGTTCAAGAATTAAAAGCGATCACTTGAAACCATAAACTTATATGCTTGAAACCAACGCTATATACTTAAACGTTGCTTAAACGTTGAGTAGGTATACAGGGTGTCCCAGAAGTCGACGTCAAACCGGAATCGGGTAACAGGCTAGGTCATAACAGTTGTCAGAAAAATATAAAAAAAAATCTAGATCTTGTATTTTAAAAATTATAGACGTTCAAAAAATGTAGAGAAAACCTACGCCTTGTGAATGTTTTTTCATTCCTGATGCTACAGATATGTACTTTTTTGTTTTGTTTTTTCTCTAATGTAACCCTGAATACTTTTTCTTTAAAGTCTAAACTGAAATTTAAACTCAATTTCTCTAGCTCGGAAGTAAAATGTCACCGTTTGCCCAACCAAAAATTCAAAATAAATACTTAGCTTAGTTGTAACTGGCCACACTGAAAAAAAAATGTACTAGGTGAGTTAGGCAAGTAACTTTAAAAGTTAGCGCGTTTAATAAGGATTCTAAAACTGTAAAACACTCACTAGTTTATTTCTCGCATTGCGGCCATTTTTTTAATTTTCGAAAAAAAAACAGTTTTTTAAGTGTTTTATTACTTTACTTAGAAGTTATTCTGATGTACCTGTGGCTTTCCAAAAGGCCGTAACTCTTAATATTATAGCTAGAGGAGTACCAATAGACTGATTTGACGAGTTGCGGCAACGATTAACGGAAGCAGCTGAATTTGTTAAGAACGGAAGATTCGCCCGTCAGATATCGCGATCTTTAAGAAGATGTCGAGCTTGCATTACGATTGAAGGAAGGCAGTTTGAACATCTGTTGTAATTTTAATAAATCAAAGTTTTTCAATTATAGTTGCTTTATTTAAGAGTCCGTATGCAGAATCGAAACGGGCAGAATTAGGTATTTGACACATTTTGTGCGTGAGTCCGGAGTTACCGATGGTGGACAGCCAGTAGGTACGGCGATTACATGGTTTTGGCTTTTTTTTTTTCATTTTATAATAATAGTGTCTTGTGTGGGGGAGGTGAAAAGAGGGCTAGGAGGGGGGGTGTTTTTTTCTCTCCTTAAATTCAAGAAAAGACCCTCTATACTCGTATGATCCCGTAATCAAAACTCCTCTACCTTTCCTCTGTCGTTGCACTCTCAAAGGGGGGGCGAGGGCTAATTTTTTTTCCTAATCAAAATCATTTGACCTCCTCTATACAAAGGGGCTCTACCAACATATTTAGGGCCTCAGCGAACTCATCTGCTAGTGGCGCACCTGCTGATCAACGGACGAGGTTTGGTAGCCCTTCCGTCCGGCGGGTCGGCTCCAACCTAACCACACGGTTCCAGACGAAGTTAGCCCCTGCGCTTTGTCACTTATTACTGCTGCACCAAATGTCGCCCTGTCTTCACGCTTCTTCTTAAAATTTATAATGGCAGTGCAACAGAAATAAGTAAACGTTCCACAGCGGCCCCAGGAAACCCCACAGCTTCACTTTTCGAGGTGGAGTTCACCAACATCCGTGGACTCCATGCGAACCTCGATGCCGTCCACCATACCTTGAGACGGCTCGGCCCGCTGTGACGTTTCTCACGGAGACACAAATACGCCGCCCTGACAACACGCCTTACCTGTGTTGCCCCGGTTATGTATATATGTATCGAGGAACAATACCGGGGCGCCGCAGGGGTCCGTGCTGTCACCAACTCTTCCTTCTGCAAATCAATGATATGCTATCCCTCGGGAACATTCATTGTTATGCAGATGACAGCACATTGCAGGCATGTGCATTTACAGCGAAGAAATCCCCTTTCCTTCCCCTACCCTCTCTTCAGAATGCATTATTACCAATGAAGGGCAACCTTGAGCTCAATAATAAAAACTACATCGAAAGATGTATAGGGCTAGCTTCGTGGAAACTAGGAATACTGAATAAGGTAAAGCGATTCTTTACACTGCATCAGAGGTGTCTGCTGTACAAGACGCAGATTGGACCCTGCGTCGAATACTGTTCTCACTTCCGGGACGGCTCCGCGAAGTATTTGCTGGACGCTCTCGACGCTATGCAGCGTCGAGCTATCCGTATTATAGATTGTCCGGAGGTAACGGGAAGCTTTGAGCCGCTAGTTCAGCGCCGAACAATAGCTTCCTTGGCCGCATTCTACCGTATTTACCACGGCGAGCATTCTGAAGAGCTCTTCAATCTGATCCCATCTTCCTTCCGAACCCGAACAACGCGTGCCGGGCAGAGATGCCACTCCCACACAGTAGGTACATGTTCGCGAGAACCGAACGTTTTAAACGTTCGTTTCTTGCCGAACGATACTGGCCTGGAACGCCCTGCCTGTGCACGTGTTTCCTCCCACATATAATCCTGGGTTCAGTAGGTCGTCAAGTTGAGGGCCACTCTCTATAGTATAGTGTGCTGTGAGTGACCCACAATCGCTTGACGTCGTCACGACTTACTACCAGGCGGGTGGCGTCAAATTGGCGAACCCAATACAAAAAAATAAAATAAAAAACTACCTCTATAAAATTATTACTCATTTTGACTCTACTCGGGAGCCCCCCTTGGGAGACTGGAGGGCAAATCTCAAAAACTCGGAATTTTCCCTAGGTCCCCGAACCCCCTTTACATTTCTGCAAAAAAAACATAGGTACCTTCCCCTCCACCATCAAGGAGAACAATAAAATTGTGTCAGTGAGTGAGTGAGTAATCCAGCTTTATAAAATATAACAGCTTTTTTTAACAAAAACAATGATAAATACATTCTACATAATCACTTGTTGTATTTAAAAAGAAGCCATCACAAAATAATAACTAATATTACCAAAGTACCAAAATCTCACGCCACGCTATATTCGTCTGTAGACGGCGTCGAATTTTGGCGCGCAGAGCGACACGTCCTCTCCCTGTAAGCGCTTGGCGCGGACTGTTTACTTGAGGCATGCGTCGAGTATTATAAAGCGAAATTTAGGTGTTTTTAAAAGATTATTTACAGCCTATTTTTTATTATTTAGCTTTCTTTTTTTTTGGAAATGGATTGATTTTGAACCAAGGTTTATTTATGTTGTTTTAATTTTATGAACGAGAGTTTTATGTAGCCGAAATAAGAACCAATTCATTGCCCATTTTCTCTAAAATTTGACTAACTTAAATATTTGTTTACTCAATTTTTTTTTATGAAAGTGATAAAAAGTAATCCATACATTTGATAGATGACTTTTACAAGAATACACTGTATTTTTGTAATATTTTTTAGACGTCAAAACGATTAGTGAATTTGTGATATTCTAGACCTCTTCCAGCAAAAGATACGAAAAACTACCGATTGTTTTAGGTCGATTAATCAAAATTTAATGACAAAAAGAAGAAAGTAGCTCACTTATTAGATCATTATTGAAATGATATTTCATGTTGTGCATTAAAACTTATAAAAATACAGTATTTTCAGTGTAAAAACACGTCTGTAAAATCAGCGAAAACGGTAAAATTTAATAGGAGGACTCTTAATAACGTCAGTAACAACTATCACATTTTAATTAGGTATCTCTATCTCAATCAAATAATAGTAGCTATCTGTCTCGCTCACACTGATTAAATCAGTCTATTGGTACTCCTCTAGCTATAATATTAAGAGTTACGGCCTTGTGGAAAGCCACAGGTACATCAGAATAACTTCTAAGTAAAGTAATAAAACACTTAAAAAACTGTTTTTTTTTTCGAAAATTAAAAAAATGGCCGCAATGCGAGAAATAAACTAGTGAGTGTTTTACAGTTTTAGAATCCTTATTAAATGCGCTAACTTTTAAAGTTACTTGCCTAACTCACCTAGTACGCTATGACTGAGCTCTGCCGATACGTGGTAGAGAAGAAGATAGATATTGCTCTACTGCAAGAGCCACATGTCTCAAATGGACGCGTGACCGGGCTTGGCTCCTTGGGGGGAGACATCATCCGCCATGAGGATGGTGAGTCAACACCTAGGGCATGCATATACGCCAGCAGTAAAGCAAGGACGTTAGGATTAATAAAAGCAGATTGTTACAGAGACCTCGCTAGCATTGAAATAACAATACAAACGGGGACAGATACAAAAGAAAGGGTGCTCGTAGTCTCCGCATACCTGCCTAGCGAGAGAGATTTCGAGCCACCTTCTCGAGAAATGGAAGAAATTATTAGAAAATACCAAGGTAAGAATATTCCAATTATTTTAGGTTGCGACGCAAATGCCCACCATGTCGTGTGGGGCAGTACTAACTGCAACAAAAAAGGAGACTTACTATTGGATTTCATAAGTACGTCTGGCTTGGAAATACTTAATGTGGGCAACACCCCCACATTTGTAACCCGGGCTAGACGAGAGGTGTTGGACATTACTATCGCTACAGATAGAATAAGTCAACACATTAAGGATTGGGAGCTAGACGAAAGCAATTCAATGTCAGACCACAAACGAATCACTTTCAGTCTAGAAGCCAAGACAGAGAAGATTCTAACAAGAAATGTGAGGAAAACAGACTGGGCCACATACGAACAGCAACTGGAGAGATGGAGCCCAGGTCCAGAAACCTTGCTAAGAGACACACAAGAAATTGAACAAGAAGCAAACAGACTAGATGCCGCTCTTAGGGAAGCATACCACAAGGCATGCCCACTGAAAGAGATAAGGCCAGGGAAAGGTCAACCCTGGTGGACAAAGGCTCTAGAGAAACAGAGGAAACAGACGCGCCGAGCTCTCAGGAAAGCCCTGGATAAGGACGATGACGAGAGCTGGCAAGAATACAGAAAAGTGAGAAATATATATAAGAAAGAATGCAGAAGGGAAAACAGGAACAGCTGGAAAACGTTCTGCGAAGGGGTTGAAAAATACCCAGACGCGGCGCGACTAGTGAAAACGTTTTCTAAGGGTAATACCTGCAAATTAGGAAGTATTAAGAACGGAGATGAACTCATCACCGACCCTAAAAGGATACTGGAAGTGATGCTGGGAACACACTTTCCAGGAAGCGTAGAAGACAAAGATGATAACTCGCCACCCACCCTAAATCCCATAGAGGTACAGGACAAGAGTGCAATCATCACAGAAGAACATTTACAGTGGAGCGTGAGGTCCTTCCAACCATACAAGGCTGCCGGACCAGACGAAATCTTCCCGAAAATGTTACAGAATGCAATAAGACACATAGGCAAAGATCTACTCAACTTATACAATAGTAGTATCACAACTAAGCACATTCCAAGCAGGTGGAGAGAGGTGAGAGCGGTCTTCATCCCGAAACCAGGGAAGACATCATATCAGGAGGCAAAGTCCTTCAGATGTATCAGTCTCTCCTCATTCATACTGAAGACACTGGAGAAAATCCTAGATAGATTAATAAGAGAACAAATAGATAAAAGCGGATCTCCATTGCACTTAAACCAACACGCATATATGGAGGGCAAGTCAACTGAAACTGCCCTACATAACCTGGTTATAAGAGTGCAAAGATCAATAAGCAACCAAGAATATGCATTAGGATGCTTCTTCGATGTTGAGGGTGCATTCGACAAGGCAACCCCCGACTCAATAGAGAACACCCTAAATCGCGAAGGCATTGACAGAGACTTATCAGGATGGGTGAAAAACATGCTGAAACACCGTAAGATACAGGCAGAAATAGCAGGAACAACATACAAAGTGGTGGCAAAACGAGGCTTCCCACAAGGAGGATGCCTATCCCCACTACTATGGTGCCTGCTCATAGATGAATTAATAAAAAAGATAAACAGGATGCACATATACACGCAAGTCTACTCTGACGACGGTGTGCTCCTAGTGACAGGAAAAGTCCTCAGCGTCATGTGCGAAATCATGAACAGAGGCCTAAAAGAAGCATTAGCATGGTGCAGGAGTAAGGGCTTAGACCTAAACCCTGACAAGACCAAACTAGTCTTGTTCACCAATAAGACAAAAATAGGATGTGCTGTACCAGTGAGACTAGATAATCACGAACTGGAAAAAGTCAGGGAGGTGAAATATCTAGGAGTAACCCTGGACAGCAAGCTAACCTTCAAGACTCATATTAGCAATACATGTGCAAAAGCCAAAATGGCAATGATGCAATGTAAAAGGACAATAGGAAGAACCTGGGGCATAAAACCAGAAGTAGCATTATGGATTTATAAGGCAATAATTTTGCCAAGAATCCTACATGGAGCCCTGGTATGGTGGCACAAGGCTGCCATCGGGGAAAACAAACAAGAACTAGATAAAGTCCAAAGGCTTGCAGCCCTAATGACCACGGGCGCGATGAGGTCCACACCAACAGCCGCGCTAGAGATCATACTGGGGCTGAATCCCTTGGATCTAGAAATAAAAAGAAAAGCAACCGAACAATGGTTCAAACTAAGAAGCACTGGCCTATGGACCGGAAATTTTATGGACAAAGGTCATGCAAGTATAAGTAAGAACTACGAAGATAAATTGTCAATGATTCTATCCAATAACGACCTAATTAGGAAGGAGAGAATCTTCGACAAGAAATACAGAATACACATAGGGAAACGAGATGAATGGCGCATAGATCCCAGTGATACTATCTGCTATACAGACGGTTCAAGAAAGGAATTGACTAGTCTATCCGGATCCGGAGTGCATATAACATGCAAAGATGGAACTGAATTGGACAGGTCAATACCCCTAGGAAGATTTGCAAGTGTCTTTCAGGCAGAGATATATGCCATAAAGGAATGCGTGGAAATAATGGAACACCTAACCACAACAGGAAAGGTGACCATATACAGCGATAGCCAGGCGGCACTGAAAGCGCTTGACAAAGTGGAGACAACATCAGCAACAGTCAAGGAATGTAAGGAATCACTAGATAAACTGGCCAAGAACACCGACGTAACGATTGCCTGGGTCCCCGGACATGAGGGAAACACGGGCAACGAGCGGGCTGATGAACTCGCCAGAGAAGGTGCTGATGAAACCTTTGTGGGGCCGGAACCCCGGCTGCCCATAGCACACAGAATCGCCAAAGGAGTAATCAGCCACAGAACAACAGCAGAAACCAACCAAAGATGGAAGACCTCGACTGGAATGAGACAGTCGAAAATCTTCATCAAGGGTATGGACAAGAGAACGACGAGTCATATCATGAAACTCTCAAGAGGAAACATGAGACTCGCCATAGAAGTAATAACAGGGCACTGTCGACTAAACAGACATCTGACAGTGATAGGAGTAAAAACCGACCCGAAATGCCCAGAGTGCATGGACAGCGATGAAACAAGCTTCCACCTGCTGGCAGAATGCCCCATGTACTCATTGACCAGATGGGAACTCCTAGGGTCGGACAGACTATACGAAGATGACATTAGCAATCTGAAGGTGGAACAGATAATAAGATTTGTAAAGGACACAAGAAGATTCGACGGGGGACCGTGAGAGCTGGATCAACCATACTCTCCCCAAGGGGAGAACTGGGGAAATGGACGAAGTGGCCCGCAAGAACCGCGGGTGGATCGTCCGTCCGGCTACCGGTGTCCCCGTTGGAAATAATAATAATAAACTCACCTAGTACATTTTTTTTCAGTGTGGCCAGTTAAAACTGAGCTAAGTATTTATTTTGAATTTTTGGTTGGGCAAACGGTGACATTTTACTTCCGAGCTAGAGAAATTGAGTTTAAATTTCTGTTTAGACTTTAAAGAAAAAGTATTCAGGGTTACATTAGAGAAAAAACAAAACAAAAAAGTACATATCTGTAGCATCAGGAATGAAAAAACATTCACAAGGCGTAGATTTTCTCTACTTTTTTGAACATCTATAATTTTTAAAATACAAGACCTAGATTTTTTTTTATATTTTTCTGACAACTGTTATGACCTAGCCTGTTACCCGATTCTGGCTTGACGTCGACTTCTGGGACACCCTGTATATGTGAATGCGTGTGATTCTCCCTATATCCCGTTTCAGTTTCGCCCCATTTTTTCACTTTCCCCGACTCGTTCTCCTTATACGGGTACTTCTTATATTACACTTTCCTATCAGAGAAGTTATTAAAAAGAACTAAACTATAACGTAAATCCAGCTCAATAAAATCATTTCTCTTGTTCTAATTTACTTCAAAAATGTACTTATACGAAAGCTTCCACTGTTCAAAACGATTCCTTTGAAACAAAATAACTTTGTAATGTCGCACGTTGATAACTTCTATGGAATGTGAATCCCAAAGGGGATAAAGGTGAATATAAACTTATTTGTATAAAACTTTCTTTTTTTATATTTACTTTGACATTTTTTTGTTATTATCAAAGAGAAAACAGTTAGAATATGCCTTTGACAGGATCAGCAAAAGCTTGCAATCTACTACGGTACTTTTACAGTGAGCATATCGTGTGTATTAATGTAGGTACATAATACATTACCTTAAATGCGATTTTTTTACATATAGGTATTATTAGGTACTAGCCGGTGCTTATTAGTATTCACTTGCATAAACTGGGAATAATCTTGTATGCAATAACTGCCAATAATAACTTTGTATGCAATAAGTTAGATATTGATTAAATATTGCCCCAGGCTGAGCTAAGTCTATCTATGAAAATCATACGTACGCGCATAGCTGATTATCAGCTCAGCACAGTATACGCATACATACATTTGCGTACAGTTTGTTACGTGCGACCGACGTCGGTGCTGACGTAGCCCAAACACTGTTTCCAGCCTAAATAAATTTATAATATTGGCCACGCTCGTGTTGTCATAAATTTATTAAATACACCTAATAAAGTAATAAAAAAGTTCTATTACTTTACTACTTTTGTAGATCTGTTTAGATATTCAAATGACAGAATCATTAAACATACGAGGCCTGAAACAACTTTAAAAGAAATTCCGACTAAGTACAAGTTGGTTGAAAACAGTCCAACGGTTTTATGATTTCAAGTAAGTCGGACGGGGTCGAGCCAACCGCTCGGTTTACAGTTAATTAACTAATATTTACATTTGACGGGAGAAAACAATTTCAAGTGGAACACCTGGAGGCTTGGCTGCGGCTTGGAAGGCTGCCTTTAGAAACATACAGCAGATAAATTGGTGTGGTTAAGTCTAGAGTATAGCTAATTTGTAGTATCACCAACGATCAAGACTCACCAAGTCGTAGCATAATAAATATAATACTATAGCAGAGATCCTAGTTTTTGATACCTATCTATAAACTATAAAACTGAAATGCAAGCATACACCTTAGACCTCCATGATCGAGGCCAGAGAACGACGGACTACCAGCCCACCGTCATTACAGAAGCAGGCTAGAAGGGCTGCGTGCTGTGGGGCTTCACCCTACGTACGCCTTCACTCACGGACGCGGGACAAAACCCGACCCCAAAGAAGCGGGGTAAATCCGACCAACATGACCACGAAAAGAGATCACATAGGTGGTCAAAGTCCGCCTGGTGCCACATGTGCAAAATATTCTCTGTTCACGACAATGGCCTTTGTCGCAACTTTATAGCGGTAGTTAGAGGTGCATTAGACACCTACACATTGCCGATTATTTTGAAATAGTGGCAAGCCTATAAAACATTCATATCTTTACATACCACAAAAATATACGTCAAAAATTGTTACAATAACCGACTTCAAGTTACCGAAATGGGACCAAATAATTGTCGGAATGGGACCAAATTGAAATGGTACCACTTCGAAAGTAGTAGCTTTCATTTAAAACCCCCCACTTTTTTAGAGCACTTTCTATGTGGTGTATACGTAGGTAATATGAAAGGTTACACTATATAAAAAACATCAGTTGAATTGAGAACCTCATCCCTTTTTGGAACTCGGTTGGAAATAAGCTTTCACTCAGGTCATTAGTTTCGTTTTTTTTTAAATTTAACATTCTTAACTTCATCTTTAATACGAGTATAAACTTATAATCCTTCAAAGCGCATGACCTTCATCTTATAATACTTCTTCATTTTAATTAATCATAAAAAGTTGAAGCTACAAAATAAACTAAAACTCGTAAAACAACATTATAAAAAAAAACCTTGAGCATTAGGTTTGTACAAAAGTTCTACTAATTAAGTTCTATAGCAAGAGTGTTTAACAAAATACGATAAAATACTGCCGTACGCAAAGTTTTGAGGGTTAACTTAAGAGATTATGTCCGACCCATTGGAATTAAGTCAAGCTGTAATAGATTAAAAACATTGAAATACGAGATTTATGAGATTACCTCTTTTTTTTTATTTATTCAGTCATTAACTAGCATAAAAATATAGCACTAGCAGGACGACTTTAATTGGCTGTGCCATAGCGGCTGGCACGTAAGATTTTGTCGCCTTTCATCAACATTTCATCGCAAGACAATGGGTTTAATTTTTTTTTCAAAATTATAATATAGCTGCTACTTTTTATTAAATTCATTCGGATATCTTGGACATAACCCATTATAAATGTGTCCGGTGACGGCAATAGGCTTGCCCCTTATTACATGGGACTAAAATCACTGGCAAATTTGTGGGTGTGTAATGCACCTCTGCCTACCCCTTCGGGGATATATGCGTGATATGTGTGTGTGTGTGAAAATATAGGTAGGTATAGTTTTATTACACGTTTTTACATGGAAGTAACGCAACAATGGACAAATAATATGAAACTGAAATCATAATTCATAACTCGTAATATTTCTTAACAATCAGAAGGAAATTGACAGAAAAAATAAAGAACAGATATCCTAAGGGATCGTAAAAAATGTCACTTCGTCGGTCATTGTTCACAGGTCACGGAGTTAGGGTTGTTCGTTGTAAAAGGAAATTCCCACACTAATAAAATTTGTGTGAAACGACGACAATAAAAAAGTTACCTGGTAAACCTTTACTATGCCAAACTTTTTTTCCTCAAAAAAAAAAAAAAATCTTAAACTTAATACGCACTTTAACTTTGATAGATACTAAATGGGTGTCTGTGGTCGCATTCCTACGAAACGGCTTGACTGCTTTTTTAACTTTTTATGTATTTTTGGTAGGTATTATAAGGTCGTAAAATTTAAACACTCCGTTTCTTAATATCCTCAGATTTTTATAATTTATATGGCAGAAATATTCTTTATTGTAATAAGCATCTGAAAATCGGGACAGTCTATTTTATTCGAAAAAAATCAACGCTTATTCTTTTCGATAAAATCCGAACACCTTACAGCACTAATCGCGTCACAAATTGGCAGGAAACGTTCTTAGTTTTCCCCGTATTCCTCCCTCACCCTCTCGGGGATTAAATAAGTGTTCTCCTAAAGGATTTGCTGACCGGGGCTACAAAAAGTTGGCAAAGTCTTATGTATGATACGACGTACGTATGCGTCGGTAATTAACCTTCGACAACCGACAATATAAGTGAATTTGATCCGGATAATGTTTCAACAAATACACACGTGACTAAGTTGTCCTGTTCTAGTTTATCTCAGGAACTTGTTATGAGGCGTTTTATCTATAATACGTTTGTATTAAAAACTGAAATTCGGAGAACGTGGTTGTTACACAATCGATTTGGTAAAGATGGTTGTTACACAATCACACGCAAACTGTTATTGAATATATTTGAATACAAATGGAATTGTTTAAATGTACTCGTATATAATGTTCCCGTAGAACTTCGGAACAATATATATACCTATTCCACGGAATATAACTCTAAAATCCACTGTAACAAATTTCAGGCAAATATGTTCAGTGACGCGGAGATGAAACAACAACCATTAATACATTTTGTTGCTTTTTAGGGTTCCGTACCCAAAAGGTAAAAGGGAACCCTATTACTGAGACTTCGCTGTCCGTCTGTCCGCTACCTTGGGCTGTATCTCATGAACCGTGATAGTTAGAAAGATTATATATTCACAGATGATGTATTTCTGTTGCCTCTATAACAACAAATACTAAAAAATAGAATATAATAAATATTTAAGGGAATTAATTAGTACAAAAAAACGTTAAATTTTGCCGTATTGGTACGGAACCCTTAGTGCGCGATTCCGGCTCGCATTTGGCCGTTTTTATTAAATAAATATTCAATTTAGTAGATATACCGGGTGTTACGTAAGGGTTATATCAACCGGCTTCGGGTTGACATAACCCTTTCGTAACACTCTGTATAGTGCAGAGTATTTGTTTCTTGCATGTGTATCACACAATGTATTATTTCTGAGCACAATAACGTAAGGTCATAGTAATTAACACTTAAAACACGTAACCTATTTTCACTTTTTAAAGCACATTGAACATTGACCCAAAAAACTCCTCATTTTTATTACACCAGCCTTATTGCAAAACTTTAGAACGCGTTATTAAAAGTCATGAAAGAGAAAAATATATAATAAAATGAAAAAAAACGTATCACAATTCAAGGCAAAGCCAACACACAACGTCTACTGAACAGTTTCCGTATTAAACCTCCCCAAGAATCTTATTAAAACTTGCCGGTACGTCCATTTGTTTAACTTTTACTCCTATAGCTTTGGACGGCCAAGTCCACGTACCTACAGTTGTGTCCAACCAATATAGTTTCTAGGATATTGTGTCGCGATTTATTTTAAACAGACTTGAAAAAAAAGGAGGCTTCAGTCTTTATCTTTTTTTTCCATCTTTGTAAAAAAAACAAATCGGTAAATAGTAAAATACTATTAAACTAGAACTGATTACGTGAAGCAAAAAATTATAAAACTATGATGTGTGTAAATGTACCTTTAAAGTACTTATTTTATAATTGAAATATGGTCAAATTTGGACAACTGGGCAACTTTCAATAATTCGACTTAGAACAAAAACACGTCAAAAATTAACACAACAAACGACTTCAAATTACCGAAATGGGACTAAATAATTGTCGGGATGGGACCAAATTGACTTGAGAAGTAGTAGCACTTAGTCGAAAGATATTATGTAACAAACAGTCGAATTGAGAACCTCCTCTTTGTTTGGAAGTCGGTTGAAGAACAAAGTTATGGCGGGTAGTGAGACGAATAACGAGCGCTACTCGCGCTTGTGCTAAGGATTTAATCCTGGTCGCATCCCCTTAGAAGCCTAGTGGATTTCATCTTTTATTATGATAAACCACAAGACACTTATCGTACGTGGTAATTTCGAAAAAAAAAACAATCACTATCTCACCATAAATTGGAGGACCAACTTTACCTGAACGTAGTCGAAAATTGATAAAGTTTCCAATGGAAATTCACTCGAGCACAAGTTTCATATTGCTCAATTGATACATCTACTGAACTTTAGAATATCGGTTAACTTGTAATTTATTACTTCATCAGGTGACCAATTAAAAGAACTGCCGCTTGCATTTGAAAATTTAGTCTTTGATATAAAACTCTAGAAATTTCATTCATCATTTCGAATTCTAAAAAGGTAGAATAAGATTGTACTGTCTTAGTAAAATCTTAATAATGACGGGATACTGAAACGTCACTCAAATATTTAGGAGCTGTTTAAATGCTTAAACTAAAATGTTTCATACTAAAACGTCACTTTTGAGTATCTGAATATTTCAGTGACGTTTCAATATTAGGCCGTAATTTAATCAAATTGAGTTTGATGAATTACATGACACCCAATGCAGTACGAACAGTAATAGTCTAAAAAAACAAGCTTACATTAAATTTTGATAGACATTAGAGACTATCAACAGCGAAAAGGGACTTTATTTAAGACTGCCTCTGTGGCGCAGTGGTATGAGTATGCGACTGCTGTCCCTGAGGTACCAAGTTCGATTCCGGGTCGAATCAAATTATTTGTGCGATCCACAAATGTTTGTTTCGGAGTTTGGGTATTTTCTTTTATTAGTTGTCTAGATCCCATAGGACAACCTTTATATTAGCTATTAGCTTAATTTGGGCTAGACGACGTCGTGTGAGAATGTCCAAAAATATTTATTATATTTATTTATTTATAATTTCAATAATTAAAAAATAATAATAATTAGATACATAATTATAATTTATAACAATAACAATGTAGATATGACCTGCTCTACCTGTTTCGTTTGCCAAACGCATAAATAGTTTATTAATGAAAATTATTTTCTATTCCACTAAGTTCTTTCCATTTAAATATTATGTTGCAAAATAAATTGCAAAATAATTTGAAATCTAAGGTCCAAATCACTACGTAGGGTTAGAACGATGAAAATATTCCCCCCAAGTAAGTCCAACTTTAATTGCCAGTAATACGAGTATTGCCTTGGGGCAGTACAATATCATAAACATAACATACTAAACACTGATTTAACTTTTAATGTACTTTAAACAGCGCAATATTGTCGCTCGTTAGTTTAATAGCAATATTATTTACATGTATTGTGCACCGCTGTTGGGCCCCATCCCAGGGGGAATCCCCGTATATGTTAGTATGAGGTACTAATAATGTGTAGTGTAGTTAGCAAACACCTTATAGTTTATCACAAATATTCTAGCATAAGTGTTTTTTTTATATTGGGTTCCCGTAATGACGCCGCCCGCCTGGTGTTAGGTCGTAATGACGTCTAGCGATTGTGGGTGACTCTCATAGTACACAATACTATAGAGAGTGGCCCTCATCTTGACGACCCAATGATGTGCCTCTCTTCACGCCCCGCTTGAAGAACCCAAGGTTATATGTGAGACGAAACACGTGCACAGGCAGGGCGTTCCAGGCCACTGCTACACTGCTATCCACTGTTTTAGGAGTGGTATCTCTGCCCGGCACGCGTTGTTCGGGATCGGAGGGAAGAGGGTGGGATCAGGTTGAAGAGCTCTTCAGAACACTCGCCGTGGTAAAACAGTAGAAAGCGGCCAAGGAAGCGATTGCTCGGCGCTGGGCTAGCGGCTCAAGGCTTCTCGTTACCTCCGTTACGTGTGATAAAACCAACTAAGTACTTCACCAAGATGAAAAGTTACCTTGATGTCATAGGTCCTTTTTTTTTTTTTTAATTCCCCGAGACCACGGCCGCTCCCATGTCCATTGCTGCGGGTGTCTCTGGTGGCACTGAAGGCATTTCCAGTGGCTCCCGGTGGACTTTGGCCACCTGTGTGGCCTCTTCGGGGTTTAGTCGGAATGAACGCGTCGTTGGGTTTGGGTTTTATCCCGCGTCCGTGAGTGAATCTTGTAGCGTGCTGTGGGAAAAAGGCCCCGCAGCACGCAACCCTTCTAGCCTGCTTCTGTAAGGATGGCGGGTAGCTACCCCGCCGTCCTCAGGCCCCGATCATGGAGGTCGATGGTCCTGGGCGTAGATAGAGTCTGTGGCGCCCTGGCCGCTGACTGCGGAACTCAGCGAGGATGGTACGCTCCCTCTCCCTCTCAGCCGCCTCCTTCGCGAGCATGACTTGCTCGCAGAATGACACGGCCGCGTTCCACCTACTCGCGCTGGAGAACATGGCTTGGAGCATGGTTTCCAGCGAGAGGATATCCACACCCAGATCCACTACGAGGTCCCGGCGCTCAATGTCATAGGTCTATGGTATGGCTCAAGTACGTAGGTAAGGAAAGTTGTACGACGAAATAAAAATTTAATTTGGTAGGTACGAAGCACAAATAGTTTTTATTACGTAGAATAGTTCACATACACATACACGAAGAAAGTCAAACCATTAGAAAGAAGGAGAAATAGAATACAATTAATATTAACGGCACATACAATTAATATTAACAGACGATTATTAAAACAGTGAGAATACGTAACGCGTGAGTAGTGAGCGGCACGTTTAGCCGGACGGGTGACGCGGGTTTAGTGTACGAGAGTTCGTGGCCGACTGAGGAGAGTGAGGAGGCGCGCGCAACCGCAACGTCGATCGCACGCGCACGTAAGTAGGTAAGTATATTGTGTGGTGTGTGTCTCTGCGCGGCCGCGTTGACCGCGGCTGCGCTGGCGCTTCTCGTAGGCCTCCGCTGACACGAGTCGTGATAGCGGGGCTGGCAGAGATGTCGTGTGTTAATGTGAATACAGTACATATGAAATAAATATATTATAGATGTTTCGTGTATTGTGTATAGTGTGTAAATAAAATAGATAAACGTAAATAGCGTAATAAGTACTTATATAATGTAATACTGTCTGTGTTGTGGAGTAAGCTACAGGTCCTATAATTATACCGAAAAAGAAAAACACAAAAAGTTTTAAAGTTTAGTGTTCCTTTTAAACTATCGACTTCTATAATGCTTGCCTCAGGTGACTTCACCCAGTAGCCCTAGTCCAAAAATTAAAGGCCATTATCAACGCTCAGGTCAATAAGTAAACTACTTAAGTACCAACCTCAATGCCGTACCAACTTGTTCAGATAAAATTAATTGAACGCCATTATCGGCAAAAATTAATCAACGGACAGATTTCTAAACATTTGCTTATTCGTAAATTTCCGGCCTTAAACTTCATTGGCGGAGAAAAAGAAAAATCTTGGCAAAATTACATTTCATTAAAGTATGTGAAAACATACGGATGAAAATCGTGAGCAGCACCGTTACATGACGAAACCCAACTTTATAACCAAAGAGAGTTTGTGAGTCTGGATATGATATAAACGTGATTTTTACTCGAAAAAGAACATATAGGTATTTTTTTAAATTCCGCGGCGGCGCAGTCCATTGCCGGGCGTCTCTGGTTCACACGCAAAAGGTATTTCCAGTGGCGCCCGGCGGAACATATAGGTATAAAAATATTAGCATATAACTTATGTCTGCTGTATCCTTAACTTTCGTTTGTAAAGCGACTTTCTAAAATAATAATCTAACATTATATACGATTTAATACGATTTTTAGATTCGAATCGACTTCTACGTGTAGTCTAGGACCTAGTATTTTTAAGTTTACTTATTTTGGATAAATTAAGTAAGGTGGACAAATAAGAAAATTTCATGCAAAAAGCAGCGTGAAAATACCCATCTTCCAACCGTATGATCTTGTGTTTACCTACTATCAAGCATTTTCCTGATAAGTCCTTTGAACACAAAGTTAAGGGTGGTGTTTTTATGATCACCTCTTAGTGAGCCATGAGGGGAGATTTCCCTTTCATGGTAATAACCCCTAATACGTAAGCGTTATTATATGCGTTTGAAAGTAGGAAAGCTTATTACAATTAATTGGCTATTTCTTGATTTTTCGAGTAAATAACGCATTGAAGTCAGTTGCCATTAGAGTAGAAGAGCGTAAGTGGTATCAACATCGGACACGTTTTGTTCTCTTTGGATAATTATAACAT
This sequence comes from Nudaria mundana, assembly GCA_963556515.1. Lineage (NCBI taxonomy): Eukaryota > Metazoa > Arthropoda > Insecta > Lepidoptera > Erebidae > Nudaria > Nudaria mundana. Next base: position 4,360,856 of record OY748293.1, read on the forward strand.
ACTAGCTGCACGCGGCTCTGCACACGTGGAATGATTTTCCAGCTGCCAATTCACATAGGAACATTACCGTAATAAAAAGTAGTGTGTAACACAGAAATAATGCAGCTAGGTATTAGTGATATAATTTGTAAGGGTTCAATAGACACGTCAAACATTGACATAAAAACCGGTTTTAAATACTCGGCATGAGACCAAATAATTGTCGGTATGGGACCACTTGGCAAGCGGTAGGTTTCAATTATAAAAAATCAAAATCTGTTCACCCTGTCGCAAAATTATAGGTAACAAACTTAAAAAAAATACAGTCCAATTGAGAAACTCCTCCGTTTTTGGCAGTCGGTTAAAATTTAAAGATTTTATTACTCAACAATGTTAACCGTGTGTCTGCCATGTCACAATACCTATTCGAAATACTCCTTACAAATGAAATCTTGTATTTTCGTAATATTTTTTATTTTCTACTTCTGAACGCTTCGCTACACGCTCCGCCAACACAAAAGTACAGCCTTATAGGGTCCTGTGATCTTGTCACGCTAATGGTGAATGTAGAGGGGGATAATGATAAAAATTGAATGAATTTCTCGCAGCTTAGATGAAGAATTGCTCGGAATTTTAAGTAAGGAATAATTTATCAAAGACTTCGGAAAGGGAACATTATTATCTTCGAAGGTATATTACGAATATCAAACAATAAAAAAATATAGAAATTCCTTATACAAGTCAAGCGTATAATACAATATTGCAAAATTTACTTACTAAAGGTTTACAAAACAGAACTTAGTACATTAAAGGCTACAAAAATTATGTGTATATCTTAGGTTTAGATCGAAACTAAGTTCCTAAATATGTAACCTCAACATTGTCAAATTAAAAACATTAAAAATAAAGTGACAAACAATGAGGCAAAACTTCAACAATCAAAATCCATGCAATTAGCAGGTACCTAGTGCAATTTTAAATTTAAATTTATACAACATTAATAGTACTCGTATATAATATTTGACATAATAACCCTAACCTTACGTTTAAATTTTAGTGAGAGTCGAATACGTCGATTTCCTCGTGGTAGCGTGGAAGAAGATCATTGTATGTGCGACACATTCGCACCATCGGGTTATAAAAGGATGTGTTGTTGCGATGCACGTCAAGTATAAAGCTCTTGAAGTGACGATTGCGAGCCCTGAACCGAATATTTATGTTGATTTATGAAACTCGGGACAATGTATCTCAGAATGAAGGATCTTGTGGAGTTGAAAATTGTATTGATATTCAATAAATTATTTTTACTACCTCGGTGGCACAATGGTACTATGTACGGACTGCCACACTCGAGGTCTCGGGTTCGATTCCCGGGTCTGGTGGATAATGTATAATTCTCTTTAGAATTTTACCCAGATAATTATCCCAGAGTCTGGAACTTGTGCCCGGTAAATGGCAATAGGCTCGCCCCCTATTACATGGGACCTAACATAGCTGGCGAGATGTGGGTGTGTTTGCACACCTCTGCCTACCCCTTCGGGGAAAAAGGCGTGATGCTATGTTATGTTTATGTTATGTAAATTATTTTTTATAAAATGTGTTAAAGCAAAACATCATTCACCGAGCCTTTTCCTAACTAAAGTTGGGGTCGGCTTTCCAGTCTAACTGCGATTCGGCTGAACATCGATATTTTCCGTGAAGCGACTGCCATCTGACCTCCACAACCCATGGGCGACATCGAAGTTCTGTAGTTAGACCGGTCGGATTTTTGATTTAGGGCTCCAACTACCCCTAACGACTGCCATAGATGTTTGTATGACAACCGGGACCGACGGCCTAACGTGCTCTCCGAGGCACGGAGGGGTCTCAGTGTCTTAAGAAATGGTCACCCATCCTAAAACCGGCCTGACTCGATGTTGAAGCAAATATAAAAATAAATATTGTTCACCATCTAATTTTTGAAGAATAAAATTTCAGTAAAATTTTATTATAGAAAAGAGTATATTGCATTCTATAAAAAATATTATCGTATTAATTATTAAATATAATTTGTGTTTGTGAAACCTAACTTATTTTAAATTAAATTGTAATTGAAACATCTTCATTCCTTTTAGCACATTTTTGCAGAGTGGAGCTGAGACATAATTCTTCAGTCCAGTCTTTGGCAAAGTACGAATGGTATTTTAATTATGGAGTCTTTGTCGTTGTAAAAGGTTTTGTTCAAAAATTATTAAAACAATGTGGCATATTTCAACCTGCATGTTATTTTTACAATATAGAGCTACAAAGTATTAAACAAAGCCACTCCCGTTGTTTATAAACTTAGATCTTTTCAACCACTCAACAGATTTTGATGCAGTTTTCAGTGTCTCAAATATAGCGATCTAAAAAGCGGTTTTGTAATTATGTGCTTAGACTAACCTAATCCAGCTTTACACTGTCGTTACTAATGTAGGGAGATATGAAGTAGTAACGAGAAAAGTATCCATGTGGAAAGTAAATTAATTTTATATATTATTTATTATATATATATTTAATTAAATTTTGTTGTTGTTTGCTTCTAATATTCTTAAATATTTAAATAGAAATTATAAATCACAAAAACTGTAATGTCATCGGCGGGACTAGAACCACCGGCCGGTATTTTTGTGTCTTGTATTGTTCGTTAAAAACTCATAATGAAATAATCGTATATATAATATTAGGTCTTTACCTATTTCTTTCAGTGTCCACCGGTGGCACTCGGCAATGGACGTAGGTGCAGCCGCGGCCACAAGTCGCGGATTAAAAAAAAATGTCTTTACCTATGAAATTGCCGTTTTGTATGAAAAAAATTAAACGATTTTTTTTTCATGTATTTTTTATTTGTATTAATCGAAGTAATCACCCATGCAATCAATGCATCTTTGCCAACGCAGCGGCAGTTTATTGATGCCCTTCTTTAAGAAATCAGTTGGACGACAGGCAACAAATTCTTCAAAGGCATTTTATACTGCCTCTCGGGTATTGAATTTCTTTCCCGCCAAGAAGTTATCCAAATTCTGGAAAAAGTAGTAGTCTGTAGGCGCAAGGTCTGGTGAGTATGGTGGATGACGGAGAGCTTCCAACCCCAGTTCTTGCAACTTGGAGACCGTCTGCTGTGCAGTATGAGATCGCGCATTGTCGTGCAGGAGCAGCGGAGACGAGCAATTGACCAATGCTGGTTGGAGATGTGCCAGCTTCTCCATCATTGTGTTCAGTTCTTCACAGTACACATCTGCAGTAATGCTCACCCCGTTTGGTAAGAAGCTGTGATGAATCACACCGGCGCTAGACCACCAAACAGTGACCATCACTTTTCTAGGGGTAAGTTTTCGTTTAGGGCATTGTTTAGGTGCTGAACCAGGATCCAACCAACTTGCTGAGCGCTTGCTTGAAAAATGGATTCTGTTTGATAACTCAAACAGAATCCATTTTTCATCGCAAGTAACAATGCGATTCAAAATTCCTTCGTTTGTGTATCATTGAGTTCGTGGGGCACCCATTTGTCAAGCTTTTTACCTTGCCGATTTGACGCAAATGGACCAATATTGTTTTGCCGCTAACGTCGAAAGCTGCTGCTAATTCAACCGTAGATTGTGTATCATCGGCTTCCAAAATCACCTTCAATTCGTCATTGTCGACCAAAGTTCAAACGGCAATTTCATAGGTAAAGACCTATTATTTAAACATAAAATAGGTCGGCAGTAAATCAATAAATAAATAACATTGAGTACATCCCTAATCCATTCCATCCCTAATCCATCCAGAAGAAAGTAGTATGTTCGGTTAAATCCACGCAATTAGGCACTAAATTCAAACAAACATAAGGATCTCCGTTTCCTCCTGGCCTCTCGAGTTTTTCTCCTCATCTAATCGTCCGATCCCGTATAGTGGGATGCTCGTTAGTATAATGGCAGTATTAATTGCCAGTCGTATTGTTTGCTGTCCCGGAATAGGGTTGGCAACTTAACCGATATTAGATCACTGAGATGTAATCGAATATGAATCGATGAATACATGCTAATGTGAATAGAAATCGCTTGTGTAGTGCATACAATGGAAACAGGTATCTCTCAAATGATAAGCATTGAGTTAATTTGTAAATCTATGTCTTTGTGAATTATATTGAGAATAATTTGTCGTTGAAAGGCTATAACTAGGCTTTGGCTAAGAAGAACCTAAAGATGGCAATAGGCTTTCTCCAACTACGTGGTACTAATAGTTATTGGCAAAATCTGGCCATAATGTACATCTTTGTCTGTTTTTGCGGATATTTTATTTTTTGTGTATTCAATTTGCCGTTAACTTTTCTATCAAAGTGTTAGTTGAAAAGCAAGTTAACGAGATTCATGACAATATTTTAAATATTCATTGTTAGATAGCTGCTATGGGAATTTTCCTACACTTTTTTTAGAAAATCGCAAATACAAATTTGCAATTCTCGTCTGTCTTTTCTGATCCCCGGTCTCTCGGAATCTGCAACTAGTAGGTTCAAATGTGTCTGCTAAAGTAGAGATTAGCATGAGTGGCTCTTTGTGGAGCTACAAGACCTTTAGTTAGTAACCACTAAGCAAATTTCGTAAAAGAAGAGGAAAGTAGACTTATATTCAATTCATCTTTCATTCAAAATGTGTTATTAAATGGAAAAATCAAAGCCGGGTAAGCTGCGGCAGCCTACGAGCATAACTATAGTTAAATTTAATATTTATCAGCTGAGGTGAAATATCAAACAAATCATACCCTCATAAATCTTTTTAAAAGGGTATAATAAAGTTAACCGGCTCGAATACGTTTAAACGAGTTTTTGCCTTCACATCACCACCTAGCTACTGGCCGAGAGTCAGGAGTAAAGGCCCGGGGATTAAACGAGTCCCGGAGCTGTAGTAGGTAAAGTTGAGAGATCACTACAAACGGTCTCGGGTTGATTTGTTTGTCTTGTTACGCGTCTATTAAGTAAGCAGCACTTATTTTATTAGTCTACGTGTCTATATTTGTGTTACGATCTTATTAGCGTCTTTAATCTTGTTCTTTAAGAAGACCTTGTTTGAATTATTATCTGTAAACAAATCGGTTTTTTTTTATTTACTGGCGCTCAAAACACTTATAATTAAATAAGTAGGGAATAAAATTATCTCACATATATATTATTGTATTTCAATTACTGATGGCTGCAGAGGCAGGATGGTAACCTCACGTATCGTGTGACACAGATCGTTACCAGGCATGGATGCTTCGGTAGCTATCTGTTTTGCATCCATCGTGAGGTCACACCCCGGTGTCAACACTGCGAGGTTTCCGACGACGACACCGCACTCCACTGGAGACCATGTTTCAAGCCATGGTCTCCAGTGGGAGTAGGTGGAACGCGACCGTGTCCTTCTGCGAGCAAGTCATGCTCGCGAAGGTGGCGTCCGAGAGGGTGAGGGAGCGTACCCTCCCCGCCGAGTTCCGTAGTCAGCGGTGAGGCCGCCCCAGACTCATCTACACCCAAGACCATCGACCTCCATAATCGGGGCCTCAGGACGGCGGGATCGCTACCCGCCGCAATAACAGGGTTATAAATAAATAAAGTTTCGACTGCATTGATCCTAGGTCTGGTGTGTCTATTCTCTAGCATAGGTTTCAATAACCAATTATATCATCATTCACCGAGCCTTTTCCCAACTCAGTTGGGGTCGGCTTTCCAGTCTAACTGCGATTCGGCTGAACTTCGATATTTTCCGTGAAGCGACTGCCATCTGACCTTCACAACCCGTTGGCGATATCGAAG